>JAUCBJ010006816.1:0-124161 GCA_032718475.1 Nemertoderma westbladi | reverse complement strand
CAGATATTCTTGTGTTACAAGAACATTGGCTAGGTTCCAGAGAATCACTATACTACTTCAACCACAAACGGCTTCCAAAAGGCTACAAGTGTTCATACTCAGTAGCAGATGGTATGTTAAATACAAAAACAAGAGTGCGTGGGGAAGGGGGAGTAGCCATAATTACCAAAGAAGAAATTTATCAACATTGCTCAAAAATCCATACAGTCAGTGATCGCATAGTTGGACTATCAATTAAAGGCCTGTTTACCAAAGATATTGATCTTTTTGGAATATATATGCCTGCCAATTGTGGAGATCCCGAAAATAGGATACACTTCCTCGAAGTCTGTGCTAGCCTGAGTGCATCATTACAGGACTCAATAGAAAAAGACTGTGAAATTATTATTGCTGGGGACATAAACTGCAATGTTCTTTCCAATATGCTATATAGTCAAGCTTCCAAAACTGGAGACTTTAAATATGTATTTAATGATCATATAATAAAGCCCTTTGGACTCGTAACAGTTAATACAACAAGGCCATCGGGTATCCAACCGGTGTCATACAGATTTAAAAATATTTTTGGACAAGTCACTCGATCTTCATTAATAGACCATGTAGTGACATCAGTAAATATCTCTGCCTGCACAGAAACTAACAATGTTCTTGACCCACAGCCACTTAATAAGTCAGACCACACAGCGGTATGGGTGACGTTCACACTAGATGAATCAGAAAATGTTACCAATACACAAAGCAATAATATTTGGAAGAAGAAAAGGTCTCCTGTTTATATGTTCAAAAGAGCAACGAAAGACCAGTTGTGTGAGTACAAAAACTGTGTTACAACTAAATTAAGGGATATAAACCATAAATATAAAGAATCTGAATATGAGGAAGCTAATGCATCAAATTCAATGTCAAAAACACTAATTGGTGTTCTAAATGATGCTGCAAAGGATAACATACCCGTAGTGTACCCACGTAGGCATAAATTTAAACCTGCATATGTTCCTAAACAAGCTGCTGCAAATTGGGGGCAACTAGATAAGCTGAAATCTTTGCACAAAACAGGTCAGAAAGTGACAATTGCAGATTTAGAATATAGAAGGCTAAAGAGTCGCTTAGAACAAAATGCATACTGGGAGCATATCCGTAACTTAACAGATTCTTGCAAATCAAATCGCACTAAGTTTTGGAATCTGCTTAAGGCAGAAGGAAACACAAGCATGTCAGATGTCAATGCGAATAATCTGGTAAACCATTATAATAAATGTTTCAATCCAAAGGAAATTGGGGAACAAACTTGGCATCCCAATGAGAAGACAACAGCAGATGCCTTGGGACATATTAAAGCATTTTCCTCAGCCGATGTAGACACTGCTATCCGCAAACTGAACATGGGTAAAGCAGCAGATAGTCACAACCTAGTTTCTGAACATCTAAGGGCTAGCCTCTCAGAAGAGCTATGTTCTTATCTTGCCTCTCTATACAATACCATTCACAGATTAAAGTCATTCCCAGATGTTCTAACAACTAGCCTTCTTCTACCTCAACTAAAAAGTGGAAATCGAGACATTTATAAAAATGGGAGCTACAGAGGTATCTCCGTTATATCCGTGCTGGCGAAAATCTGGGAAATAATGGTAGCAGATGACATAAAACGAATTGACACAAGTCCACTACAAATGGGATATAAATCTGGTCATGGAACAGATATACCATACATGTTAGCTAACAAATTACTCAAGCACTTTAACAGGGAAGGTTCGAACGTTTATATAGTATCTCTTGATCTAACAAGTGCATTTGACACAGTAAACTACAAAAAACTGTTTGAAAAGTTGGAAAATACAAATATTGATAAATCAATTCTGATAACGTTATATTCCTATTATATAAACTCGTGCGCGCTGATCTCAATTAATGGGAACATTACTAGGGAGTCAATCCACTTGAAATGTGGCGTCAGACAAGGTGGGGTATTGTCTCCCATCTTATTTAATATATATTTATCCGACTTATTTAACGAGCTTGAAATGTCTGGTATGGGATTACACATTAACAAAGAAGCTTATCCAGCTATAAGTTATGCTGACGATATACTTCTTATGGCGAACCTAAAGAGTGACATCCATGAGATAATGGCGATCTGCAAAACATATTTTTCAGCCCACAACCTAGTTCTAAACTCTAAGAAGTCGTGGTATGTAATAAGTAAAACAAAATCATGTTATAACGAATATAATGGAAATCTAGTCTTAAGTGATGGCATAGTTATCCCAACAGCTGAATCTTGTAATTTCTTAGGTCTTCCAATACCAGCAACGAACCGAAATATCAGAGACCACTTTGTTAAGAAAATATGGAGTAATGTATCTACAATGAAAAATCGTGGGTTGACAGTTGATTCCGTACCACTAGATATAACAACAATGATATGGAAAGCGATTCTTATCCCATCAGCTTTGTATGGAGCTGCCGCTATTCCATTGGCAATGTTAGAAGAACTCGATAAATATTGGAGGAAAGCAATGCGCTGTGTTTTACACGTAGGGAATTATGTATCTGATAATACATTATTATTACTATTTGGTTCTCAAGGACTAGGCAACTTAGTACACCATGCATACTGCCGTACAATTTATGCCGCTTTCAACTGTAATAACAGAAAAGTAACTTATCTGTTTAGTCATGTGCTAACTCGGCACATGACTAGCCAAATTAAAGATAATATGTATGATGATTATGCAGTGGGATCTTTTAAATATACTACACCTAGTTTACCATATCTCTGTTGCCACCGATATGATATTAAAGCAGTTCTAAAAAGTCAACAGTATCCAGAATTTACCTACCGTGATCAGTTCAACAAGATCCTCATAAACTCCATCCTAAATGATGTTGAAACAAGTATATCATTGAAAAGGCAGTGTATCCTTGATTATTACGATAAAAACTGGGTTTAACTTTAAGGAGGGGGGGGGGGGGGGGGGGGGGGGTGCTTTACGTCTCGGAGAGACCTCCAGGTTATGAAGAATTAATATTAAGGACGACACAATATTTTTAATTTGTATTGAATATGCTGTAATTGTGTTTCTCTTTCTTTGAGATGGTTCTTGTAATAAAATTTTTTCTTATATATTTGTGTGTATGACCATTTTATATTGAATATATAATATAGCCACCGGGGCTCAAGCCGGGAATGAAATTGAATTGAAATTAATGGCGTACCGGATAGCAATAGCTTCCAGTTCAATCGTGGCATACCTTGTTTCCGGGTCGCTGATGAACCTGCTGCCACAAGCTATAAGTTTGAAGTGGTCCCCGTGTCGTTGGAGTAAGTTAAAACCAAAGCCATGGAGACGACTGGCGTCCGTTTCGAGTCTTGTTTCTGCTTTCAAGTCGAACGGAGCGAGTACAGGTGGTTGAACGAGGGCGGTTTTAACCCGCTGGAACGCTTGTTGGTGGTTCGCAGTCCATAGGAACTCGTTCCTTGTTCGAAGCAGATCACGCAGAGGTGCCGCTGTGGTGCTGATATCGCTGGAAAAATGTCCTAATTGATTAACCAGCCCCATAAAACTGCGAAGATCCGTTACGTTCTTTGGGGTAGGATATTCAGCGATTGCTTTAATTTTACCTGGGTCCACCTCAGTTCCATTCTCGGTGACAATGAAACCAGCAAACTTAACGCTTGGTTTAGCAAAGTTAAATTTTTCTGGGTGAAGTGTGATTCCGGCTGCACGACACTTCTCGAGAATGGTGCGGACCCGTTCGATGTGTTCCCGAATGTTGGTATCTTCGATGAGTATATCATCGACGATCTTATGGACCTGGGTTACGCCTTGGAGTGCCATATCGCCCCTGAAGTTATAGCTGTCTCCAGCTGATATAAAGCCCATGGGGGCACGGCAATAACGAAAACGGCCCCACGGCGTAATGAAGGTCGTTAGATCACGTGAGTCTTCGTCTAAGGCAACCTGCCAATAGCCAGACTTTGCGTCTAGCGTGGTGAATATGCAGGTTCCCTTAGTCCGGTCAGAGACTACATCGTGTGGCGTCCTAGAGTTGTGTATGGTTCGCATGACCTGTGAGTTAAGTTTTGTTAAGTCCACAGTCATGCGAATTTCACCAGGGCGGTTGGGTTTGTTGCACACAACTATAGGATGGCACCAGGCGGTTGGTCGGTCCCCGATGCGTTCTATGATACCCTTCTCCTCCATCTGAGCCAGTTCCTGGCGCACTTTCTCACGGAGAGGGAAGGGTATGGGTCGAGCCGCATTTACGCAGAATGGTTGCGCACCGTCCACTAATTGGATGCTCATTGGTGGGCCGGACATGGTTAGGAGGTGACCCTTGGAGGCAAAGACATCTTTAAATTCCTCCATGAGTTTTAGTTTGGTCGCCTCATTCTCTATGCCTTGTTTCATGGTGGCCACATATGTTGCGCGTTGTGCGATAAGTGGCGTTTGGGCGCCGCTGTTGAGGAGAGGTGCGCCACTGATGTGCGGTTGTGTGTCACTGATGAGCGGTTGTGTGCCACCAGTGTCCGTTATTGCAATGTTGGTATATGGCTCAGTCGTCTCACAGTGCTCTATAGGTTTGGGTGTGGAGGTGGTTGCGTTAATTTCCCGTGGTGTTGGGAAGTTATCCTCCACAATTCCAAGCCCTTTACAAGCTTGGAGAGACAAGTATACAACATTGCCCAAACCCACACACCAATAGACCCAGTCCGTATATGTGCGATCGCCGGCGGAGAGTTCCATGTGCAGTTTACCCAAACATTAAACTGGGCTACCAGTAACAGCTGTGAGTGGGGAGTCTGCTGGGATGAGTTTGCAATTTTTAAGTCCCCATTCTGTGCGGATTGCGTCGCCCGCTACCACAACTTCTGCACCTGTGTCTGCCACGCACAGTTTATTACCCGTCCATACGCCAGATTTCAAGAAGTCTACGGCTATGAGCGGTTTATTAATGTTCGAGATTATTATGGCCCCGCTGGTTTTTCCGCCAAATTTTGATTGGAGACATTTTGATCCGAAATGTCCCATTCTACCACATTTATGACAGTCAATGTTAGTTGCTTTACAGGGGTTATTATCCGGGTGGGGGTACTGACCCCCGCAGTTTAAGCATCCCCCCCGCTGTTTCACTTGGTGGATTGTTTCCCGTACGTTGTAGTTAGAGGTACCCCGGTTCCTGTCTGTAGATATGGCGGACTTGGAGCGCTGGTAGTTACTCTTCTTCTTATAGCGACTCCGACCTCGCCACTGATTGGCCGAGGTTGTATGCTGGACAGCATTAATGCGTTGCTCGCGAATGAGTTTATTATCGTGAGCGGCAACTTCGCGCGATCGGCAGAAGTCTAGGATTTATTCCCGAGTTAGTGGAGGACGTTTAGCGAATATTTCCTCCCTTGTTTCATCGTCCTGAATTCCCCGAACTATGAGGGTGTTTATCCAGTCGTCACGGTTCATCGTGTCTAGGTCGGCATCTTGTGCCAACTCGAGCAGTCTGACATAGTAATCATCGAAAGTCTGACCTGGTTCCTGTTTAAGTTGTACCAGTTGGTGCCGATCCACAACGATGTTGCGTTCTGCCCGGAGATATTGCCGTATATCATCGATGATTTCTGTTAGAGTTTTTGTCGTATCTGTGGGAATATCTAGTCGGTGGTGGATCCGGTTGAGGAACTCGGGGGAACAGTTGCTGAAAAATATAGCTACCTGGTCTTCCCTCGATTTTTGTTCCAGGTGGACGATACGGCCGTAGTTCAGCCACTGCCTCTCCCAGCGCACGAAACGGTGGTAGCTATAATCTACCTCGAGTTTATCCGGTGTTCTGGCTGTTAGTTTAGCGGCCGCGGTTGTACCGCCGTTGTTCCGCGGGGCGTTATCCTCGCGGCGACCTGCAGACTGTCCGCCAGGTTGTTGCAGGAGTTGCAGTAATCGAAGCTCCCGTTCCTCGTCCCGTTGTTCGCGTCGACGTTCCTCCTCAAGGTGGAGCTGTTGTTCTTCCGCCCGATCAGCTGCGCGTTGACGCTCCATGTACTGAAGGATTTGAGTCCAATCCGGAGGAGTTTGTTTTTCCCCCTCGCTCGAATCTTCCTGCTCGTTTACCGATTTTATTAGTCGTTTACGGAGAGTTGCTGATGGCGTTTTTGGATCGAACGGGACCCCGGCGTTGCTGCAATGTTGTTTTAACGCGGGGCATTCCAGTAGCTCTATCTGAGCTGCGTTTAGATCCAGCCAGTCCTCCGGTTCTATCGACGTTGCCATTACGGTTGTTAATCTTATGTGAATTAACTCCCACGTTAGTTCAACTGACCATACCGGCCAGCCGCACGATGCGCCATATTATGTTTCAATGATATACAGAATACTGATACTGTGATAGGCCTTGCAGTGTTAAGTACAGGTTAATCGATCTGGCTACTTCCATATAATTACAGAATTAAGTATATCAGTATAATGTCTTACAGTGCTGCAGTGTTAAGTACCGGTACCCCATAACCAGCTACGGTAGGTCCATAAAGTATATTGGGGCGAGCCATCTAGTTTGTTATGAGGTCACGACAGTATGCAGTTCCTAAGAACTTGGTTCAGAGCTCTACGGGGTTTATAAAAATAATAGCGAGTTCGAATTTCGCTAAGAACTCGTTCTCTACCAGCATGATAAAGTTTGCTGTGAACATCTACAATCATCTTGACTTGTATTTCAAGATTTCTAATGAGTATGGGAAACTTAGTGTCAAAGGATAATGGAGCATTCGTTAATCTTCCTCCAACACGTATCAACCCATCTATCATTGTGCTAGAGAAACGATCCCTTAAGCGCATTTGTGGATTTCTCAACAACAGAAAATACTTATCGGAATCCTCATAGCATTGCAGGAGTCTCAGCATCTGCTTGTTGGTTTCTTCATGCTCCTGATAACTGATCTTCTCCTTCAGAAACCTGTCGGATATCTTATATTTGGGAAGATCTTTAACAACATGGACCTGCACCGATGTTAGTGGAGCGGTATCACTATTGGTCTTCGTCCCGGAGTAGTGATGATGAAAACATCTTTTTAAATATGTAACGGCCTTACAGAGCCGATTCCAGGAACTGTAGTGATGTATCGCTTTCTGCAGGAGAGGTGAGAGTCCTTGCGAGACGTCTGGTATTCCAGATTTCCAATCCTTCTCACGGATTTCCACTACAGACTTATTTGTGGCTGTGGGTTTCTGATCCAAAGCGTCATCTCCGGAAGTATGTAGTACAGACAGATCTACCATAGGTTTAAATAACTTCGATTTACTCGCTCGAGTTTTAGGTTTGACTTTCTCCGCTCCCTTGGCCTGTCTAATCTCTGCTGTAGTAAGATGAGGAGGCCATTCTTCTTCTTCTTTGTAGAGAAAGTCAGGTCCACCTAACCAGTCTGGAGTATCTACCAGTTCTTGTGGAGTAGCTCCCCTGGAGGCGATGTCTGCTGGATTGATCGTTCCGGGGCAATGTCTCCATTGATCCATCGTTGTGCGACTGAGTATAATAGCTACTCTGTTGGTAACGAAGACGCTGAACTGACAGACTTCATTGGTTATATACTCCAACACGAGTAAAGCGTCGGTCCAATAGACAGTTTTCTCCAACGGATAATTGATCTGTTCTGTTACATTCCGGCCGATGGCTGTAGCGTA
Organism: Nemertoderma westbladi; assembly: GCA_032718475.1. NCBI lineage: Eukaryota > Metazoa > Xenacoelomorpha > Nemertodermatida > Nemertodermatidae > Nemertoderma > Nemertoderma westbladi. Next base: position 116,497 of record JAUCBJ010006816.1, on the reverse strand, counting down.
TAGAGCCACTTTTAACTCCGCTCGAGGAACTTTCAACTTGTTGTTTATCAATGCCTTAGAGGTAGCCAAGGCGACTTTGATTCCATCCGGAGTTTCCACTCTTAGGTAGGCTACTATACCTATTCCCATATTGCTGGCGTCTCCAAACACATGGAGTTGATAGGAATACGTAGGGAGAACATGACCAAAATATGAACGGGAAATTATAAAGTTCTCGATGGCTGGTAGAGAATCTTCCCATTTCATCCACTTCTTTAATAATTCTCCCTTAAGTGGAACGTCCCATGAGTGGTTTTCAAGCCACATTTGTTGTACTAAACTCCGAGCAATCAATATAACTGGGCTAATAAATCCCAATGGATCGAAATAAGTGCTCAGGATACTTAAACAAATCCGTTTAGTCCGAACTGGATTGTCTCGCTGTTTTAGCTGGAAAAACAGGATATCTCTCTCTGTGTCCCATTTCAAACCAAGTGTCTTGGTTTCTGGAAGATCATCTTTGATTAGATCTAGGTCTTTCGCTCCTCGATCTTCTACTGGGATCGACTCCAGAAACTCACGGGAGTTGCTGTTGAATTTAGTTAATCGAAATCCACCTCTTTTTAAGCATTCTACCGTTCCTTTAGCGACATCAATGGCTTCTTCGACTGATGGAAGGGACTTTAGATTGTCGTCCATGTATATATCCCGTTTGATGTTGTCAATCACCTCTTTAGAGAAGGCTTCTCGGTTGTCATCCGCAGTGGTGCGTACCACTGAACAGGCGTTTGAAGGGCTTGAGATTATCTCAAAAGCCTGGATGGTCATCCAGTACTCCACCGGTTTCTGGTTGAGATCTCCTTCAGGCCACCACAGAAATCGTAGGCTATCTCGATCCCTATCTAGCGCCTTGACTTGTAAGAACATGCCTTCTATATCTGAGGCGAAAGCGATTGAATATTGTCTTAATCTTAAAAGTATTCCCAACAAGGATTGGAGTAAGTTGGGTCCGGGTAACAATTCAGAATTAAGGGATTGGCCCATATAGAGGGCGGAGCCGTCAAACACCACTCGTACCTCATGGGGTTTACCGGGTTTGGGAACGTAATGGTGAGTTAAATAATACGTTCTCTCAGTTATAGGTGTTTCTTCCGGCACTCGCTCCGCATATCCCTTGCTAATAAATTTCCTCAACTGCGTTTGATACATTTCTTTAGCTGAAGAATTTGCCGTAAGGCGTCGATGTAGTTGAGCAATTCTTTTCTCCGCCAAGGGTCTGTTGTTTATGAACTTTGGTTCTCGCTTTCGGAAAGGTAGACCGATTTCATATCTACCTTGATCTTTAAGAAAACGTGTAGTTGTCTCTTGGATCTGCTTGGCTCTTTCTTCTTCTACCGATAGGGCCTTATCGTAGGAATTGGGCTCTACAGCCTCTTGAGTAAAGAATCGTACGGCATGTTCATCCCGAGTCTTGGCATTACAACGTTCAATGACGTCATTCAGTTCGTCGTTATAGTCGTCGCGTTCTGATGGACGGAGTAGCTGACATAAGTTCACTTGGTTTTGCCAAGTCTCGTTTTCCTTAAGGAGATCAATGGTATTCTCCTCATCGAAGAGTTGGTGGACATCGTCATTATCTGAGGAGTATGGTGTTCCCTCAGTTGGATCGTCTAACTCACTGCTCTCAACCTCCCATTCTCTTACCTGATATACCTGATCTTTCGGTAATCTTTCCATGAGAGTTCTACGGGAAGGGCCAGAATGTTGGTGAATGTTCCTGTACTACCGGAGTCAAGAAGGGCGTTCTCTATATAACTCCTTTTAGGTCCGTGGACCCTTAACTGTACTACAGGAAATTCTCGGATTCCTACATTGGAAGTTGGTGCTTTCCAAGATGGTTGTCGATCAGAAGTAGTTAGGGTGAGGTCACTGTCTGTGTCTTTTCCATACGTAAGTGCTCGATACACTGCGGTATTTATCATGTAACAGGATTCATCTTCGTCGGAGAATTCATCCGTATAGAATCCTTCCATCTCAGAACTTTGGTCAGTGTCGTTCACATCACTGAATTGGACATGTAGTTCGGAATCACTTACCTGACTCTGGCTGTTTCGCTCGAATTCAGTGTGCAACAAGATGATGTTTCACACCGCACTTTGCACACCTTGTGTCGGAGTAACAGGTTCGCCGTTGGTGTCCTTGTCTGAGGCAATTATAACACAACCGCTTATCCCACATGACTTCCCGTCTCTCCGTTAATGATTTCTTCAGGAATTCATCACACATATTCAAACGGTGGGTCCCGTCACATAGCGCACATTTCGGTTTGATGCTACTTACCTTATTTTGAATAACATTGTGCACACTCGTTCTTTCTTCGGGCCTTTTCACCTGAATTCTCTTGGGGGACGTAGGAGGAGTTTTTCTTACCTGTTCTCTCCTGTCATTGGTTCGAGACTTGAATTTACTTACCTGTTCTTTAGGTGTTTTATTGACATAATAAGATCTTTCAGTGTCTTTCCCGCTATCCTCTCATTGAGAAGTCTGGCTTTCACCGTCGTCTGTATAACACACTGGTGTTACCTTTCTCCTAGAAACGGGTTTCTCACTTACCTTGTTTTCCGGTATCTTCTCTCTGGACTGCTTTAGGAGCTGTAATTTCACTTCTCCATCTAAGAATGACATGAGATAAGCCATGGTAGGGTCTCGTCGTTGCTGTTCCATCATATATAACACTTTCTTATCCCAGCGTGTACCTACTCCACCCTTCGGTAAAGTAGAAGCCACGGCTCCAATAACCATAGAACTCTGATATTCATGAGACTTACCTAGCCAATCTAATTGTCTACAGATCTCTTGAATCTCATCGGAAAACTCTATTATCCCGCTGCTAATGAACTTTCGGGGCGCTACTAATTTTGCATACAAATATTTAGCTATGTTATTCCTATTACCATACCTGATGTTTAGTGTATCCCAAACTTGTCTTAATCCGTCTGGATGTCCAATAAATTTTAACGCCATTAACTTGGGAGATCCTTCCAAGCACTCAATGAGGAATCTAAGTTTCTCTCCATTAGATAGCACAGAGTTCTGTATGTTATCTTTGTAATATTCATTAAAAGGTAACCATTTCATCTCATCTCCATTGAACTTGACTATCTCTCCCACCTTTACCGCTTGACAAGCTTCGGTTCTAGCCATTTGACGCGTAAAACTTTCTTGGGCCATCGTGTTATTTAATATCGAGTTATCGGTATATAAATTTCTCGGATTATGATCAGGTCTATATGGAATATCATTGTCAACAGGTTTATAATTACCCTTAATAGGGTTTACTATAGGAGTTTCCACTTCGCTAGCAGTATAGATGCGTGTAGGCTCCACACCTTGCGCATGAAATACTTCCGACCTAACAGGTTGACACATTGTTACAGGGGGTGGTGGTATACCCTTTTGTGTATTTACTAATTTATCGCGTTCTAATGCGATACTTTGCTGCACTTCTTGCAACTCTAACCTACTTTCCCTTACTGTGCCCTTGAACTGCTTAACAGTTTCATGCATCTGCCCGAGCAGGAGATCCATCCCCCGCCGTCTCTCATCCACCCACTCGACCGCCGAAGCGGGAGCCGCCAACGTTGTAGCGGGCAGACGAGGGACAACGGGCGAGAAATCATTAATATTTCGCTCGGAGTCCAGGACATGAACTGTCTCTTGGGCTGTTCTGCTGGGCACAGGTAGCTTAGTGCTATGCAAAGGGAATCTAGAGGTAGGTTTTGGGAGTACAGGTGTCTCTATCACCAAAGTGGTGGCTTCGAGAACAGGCCTAATTATTTCAGGCTCATCTACTATAGTAGGGAGTCTGTCTATTTTAATAATTTGGTCTAGGGGTTCTGTACTACCTAAGTCTGTGCTAGCTAGTTGTTTTCGAACAGTTGGGAGCAAATCAGGCAATTTCTGACGTTGGGACATTCTTCGACATCTGCTGAGACGAGATCGATTTCCTCCGCCTTCAGGATATGTTGTATCACCCTCATCTGATGATGTAAAACCCTGTCTCTTGGGAGTAGATCGACTCATCATCTGCATTTGACTAGCTGTTAACTGTTTATTTATGCAGTCCCGACTCTCCTGAATATCCTCCAACTCCAGTTGGGTGGTCTCTTCAGCTGCTCTTCGTTCTGCTTCTGCCACTGCTCGCTTTCTTTCTGCTTCTACTGCTGCCGCTGCCGCTTTTCTTTCTGCTTCTACTGCTGCCGCTGCCGCTTTTCTTTCCACTTCTGCCGCTTTTCTTTCTGCTTCTACTACTGCCGCTGCTGCTTTTCTTTCTGCTTCTGCCGCTTTTCTTTCTGCTTCTACTGCTGCCGCTGCTGCTTTTCTTTCTGCCTCTGCCTCCGCTGCTGCCGCTGCTGCTATCTTTCTGTCTTCTATACGTTTTTTCTTTACTTGTTCTTCTTGGAATCTAGTGATGCGGAGGCGTTCATCAAATTCAGCTTGGTTCGCAGCTCTCATATCCACATTGATTGCGTCCAACACAAGCTTGGCTCCTTCACTGTTAGGGCTAAGTCCATCTAACCTTCTCCTCAACTCTTCATTTCCTACAAAACGTTGATAGTCCGACAGATAGATATCAATAGCATCCCTCTTATGCGGCTTCTCTACCGTCGCTTCACTTTCCACTTGGGAAAATGTAGCGTCTGTGGATTCTTCATGGGTTGAGCGCTCAGATAACTGAGATTTCCAAGGGGCAGTTCTTTGAACTTGGAGACTCACCCGCTGTAACCAAGTCTTTACGGCAACTTGCAACGATGTGTCTTGTCTTCTTTTCGAAGCCTCCTCAAAGGCCGATAGGATTAGTCTGATTCTTAGAATTCTTTCTCGAACTTGATAAAGCAGATCTCCCTGCTCTTGAGGTCCTTGTGGTTGTCCAAACAATTGTTCTTCTAATCGCCAAATGGAGCTGAAGAATCCCTGTACGTATCCGGCTGCGGACCTCTTCCACACAGCTGGATCGATGGTTTCCTTGGTTACTCCCATCCTGTGTATGTCTTCCCAGGCAGCTTCCGATAAATCAAACGGGAGTCCAGGTCCGGGGAAGTTCCATTGCGACTCGACAATAGACTTCAGTTCTTCCCTTGAGTATCCCGCATAACTATCCTTAGTCGATCGCTTACTTCTCGCCCAATCAATCTGGTGTTTCTCCACCGCAATCAATAACCTAGTGAGTACGGCTGCAGGAAGGATGAGAAGGGGATCCGAATAAACCGCATCTGTCATCTTTGCTCCGTGCTCGGGTGTCAGCTCTACAGTATCCACACTACTGGAGCTGTCGGGCTGCTGAGTAATAAGTTCTCAGCTCGCGGGTGGTTGCTGTTCTGCTGCTTCTTGGCCCCGCTTGACCTGAGCTCTAGTGCCTATGACAGACCTACGGTGTTGGACCAGCCTAGGTTCTGATATTACTACTGGGGGAATGATCTTTCTTACAGTAGGAGGTGAGTTGAACTTCGGTCTCACATGTTCCACACTCCTGTCTGGGTCACAGATGGTTGTATCTAAGAGACTGTCTGACAGGTTTTGCTTTGTGTCAGACATGTTTGTTTGCACAGTTGAATGTCTACTGCTATGTTACAGTTAAAGCAAATCTAGTAATTCAGTATCAACTGATAGCCTAGTAATTAATTACCGATATCGTCACTAAATGTAACTTGATATATATATATAATATATTAGAATACCGGTATGCTTATAGTACATATAAGTATTATTACCGACTAGGTTTGTCACAGAATACCGGTATGTAATTTCAGCACAAATATATATAAATATATAATAGGCCTATCGTGAATACCGGTATACAGCTTATACTTATAGTGTATATATATAAGTATAATTACAGACTAGAATTAATCACAGAATACCGGTATATAATTTAGCCTAAATTTATAGAAATAAATTTAATAAGCCTATCGCGAATACCGGTATGTCAATTATTTTAAATAATTGAATTTCTGAATTTTTAGGGGTTACTTGGTTACTTTACTTACTTTATTACCGTTATTTGAGCAGTAGTCCAACTGATATTGAGACCTAATTGTTGTATGGCAGGCCTACTCTTTTATAAATCTGTTTGAGTTGATTTATAATATATATACCCGTTAAAATGGGTTTTGTCAATATTTGAAATAAATGTTATTATTTCTGGGGGAGTCACTACACAGAAGTTGTGCGCTCTCAGTGAAGTGCTACTTGTGGGACACTAAAACAAATAATTCTAATTTACCTAAGTTACTTAATACTACAAATTACATACAATTCGGGGTGAGATTACAATCTCTAAATAAACACAAAAATTACAAGTACGAATTTTTAGGGTAATTTTACAAGAAGTCTACAAACCAGCCTAACAAAGGGTTAGAATATCTGGTTATTACAAAGGACAGGGTACTACGGTATTTGAAAATAATAAGTAGTAGTAAATATACTGCGTTGTCCAGATAGGAAAATACCACCGTCTGACGACTTATAGCCGTATCGCTATAAGTACTACGTTATGTATCACGGAGTGTTCCTACCTAGAAGTTAATTACCGCGGTCTACCAGAACCAATGTGCCTATTAACCACTTTACAACACAAATATACTGCCCACACTAATCACCTTCGGAAAGCACTGTACACTAAACCCTAAATTAGGTACAAGTACTTATACAACAAATAATCAGTAGTTACAAATACTTGAACAGCTAAAAGAACCACGGTATCTGCTGGAGTGACCGGGGCACAAAATCATCAGTCTTTACCTACGCCAAGCAGCCCTGATGTAGTACCGGGGTTAGTTTAACTATAACGGTATATATAACAAGCACAATTACTGTAGGAATTAACTTGGGGATATGAATGTTGCGAATAATCGCATAAACTCTGAATAATAAATATTACGCTACGCGTACAGACTACTCAAACAAAATGCAGACCAAATACTGACAGACTACTATCAAGCCTAAACAAACTACGGTATATGCAGACTCCGAAATGGTTAGTTAGTATGCGTTCTAACCCAGTAGTACGACTTATTCTTTCGAGGGGGTTTACCTCACAGCTCTGGAAGCCCCTACGTTCCCAACTGGCACTTTATCGGACATACACTCTACACACACCGAAATCTCTTCAGACCTAACAACAGCCAGACAAAATCCAGCCTACAAATTATCTAAATAAGAAATATTATGCTACCCGTACAAACTACACAAACAAAGTACAGACCAAACGCTGGCAGACTACTATCAAGCCCAAATACATTACAGTATATGCAGACTCCGAAATGGTTAGTTAGTATGCGTTCTAACCGAGTAGTACGACTTATTCTTTCGAGGGGGTTCACCTCACAGCACTGGCAGCCCCTACTTTCCTAACTAGTACTTTTTCGGACATACGCTCTACACACACTACAGTCTCTTCAGACTTAACAACAGTCAGACAACAGTCCAGCCTACAAATTATCTGTATAATCTGAGCAGGCTTACACACCTTCTGCTCAATATTGGCCTACAAATAAATAAAACTGACAGAAATAAGTAAGCTCCAAAAGAAACAAGGGGTGTACAGTCCCTAATCTCCTAAACAGCCTACTGGTATACAATATCACAATCGAATAATACTGCTGTACCTGTACTGCTGTAGGTACCGGTCAGGGTGGTTAGGTAGTCAGGCCTACTAGGTACCGGTTGTCCGGTACTTCAGCGTTATTGCCTACTGCAATACAGAAGCTATATCTGTTATTGTTCTTACCAGAACAATATCAAACTGTATTTATTGCCTACACTGCAATTAGACGAATATATCTGTTATTGTTCGCGCTTTCAGACCTTTAGCAGTTTAACCTGCCAAATTGGGATGTCTTTTAGATAATAGATCGTCTTTAGCCTATGACAAGTATTTGATACACTACATTAGCCGAAGCCAGTCTATGCGCGATCATTCACCCGCTGGATATACCCGGGAGACTGGATTCGGAAGCCTAACCGTATTGCGGGGTAGGCCTACTGTATTATTCGACTGATCGTAATATATAATCTCTGACAAATATTATTCACTTTCGGGAAATATTAACAGTTCCTTTAGGACGTGGCGCTCTAAATATGTAAACAGAGTTATGACTTAAACTAGACACAACGGGATGGCTATAGATTCACGTATATGGCGCATTCTTTAGGAGATGCTTTGTTATCAGTCACAATCATACACAATACTGCACAATGCTGCACACTGATCTGCCGACCTTCACTAATTTTAGTCACATATAAAGAGAACAACAGACAATACATGTAGTGCCTATGAAATAGCATTAGATTCACTTCAAACCACTTTAATGTAAGTCGCAATCGTTATATGTAACCGGTCTCTCTAACCTTCAGTATATCAAGAAGATCGAGGGTTTGTAATCATTTATCGGTATTCCAAATATAATAATATTCCATCAACATATATAATGAATAACCGACAGTAAATAGCAGTAAAATGTTAAGTTAAGTTTGATTGATATGTTTAGTGAGATGCGTTAAGTGTGATAACAGATATACGTTCTATAATTAAGCCTACTAATGTTGGGCTAAAGACTGAAAACACAGAGATTCCAAAAGCCGGTCTTCTAGGCTCAGGACAAAATGTAAACATTGACCCATAATGCATTGCGCGATTTCTCGGAGGTTTCTGTATAAAAAGCAGGAGAATCGCTCTGATTGGTTGACCGAACAAAGAAACACCAGAGAACAAGGGAAAAGCTACACGTGTACAGCTCAGCTGTTAGCTGTCGTCATAGTAACTACACTGTTTCAAGAGGATCTAGCGCATTGCGTCACAGAATTGGTAATTATGTCCGCTAAAGTACACATACAGAAGAAATAGCTTTTATGTCCCCTAAAACACTAGTACAGTAAGGATACGGCCTTTTATGCCTGTTAAACCAACTACAGAGTACTTTACGGGGAAAATAACCGGTTAATTCCGCAAAAGCTTTTACACCATAACCATTCAAATATTAATTATTGTGCTTTTCCATGCCGTTCAATTAATTATAGTAAGTAATTAAGTAATAATTAATTATAACATATAAGAAAACATAATTATTTTCAAGCATAAATTTTGTATGAAAATATTGTACAAACAAATGTCAACGCATTATAAATTGATTCACTGCGGTCGAAATCCGCGGTATAATAACATGAAATTTTGCACAGAGATCCGAAATTAAATTCCCTATCGAATGGTATATAACTTGACTGTTAACCGATATCGGAACTGTCGTGTCTGTACTGGGGGGGGGGCAACATTATGGAACACCCGGAACATATACACTTAACGCCCTCTAATGGTAATATATTTAACACCCTATCGGCCGATGCTAACGGTGTGTGACTCGGGACCTGTCAATACCATCATAATATGCTTCCTCTGTGCTCAACCCTACAGTACTTGGCCGCCTTTAACCACTCGCTAAAATGAAAGGGTAGTGTAAATAACCACACGAAACCATCACCGTCACTATAACTTAAAATTTGGCATTATTCTTTTGAGTTGACACTGAACACTTTATACACTGAACACTATATAAGACACTTTATGTCACGTGCTGCGCGGCCCGTGTACTAGTGTCATTGGATCAAAGTTAGCATAATCCTATAAGTTGTGGATTTAAGTATACTTGATACTTGACTACTTGATTCTGTTTACCATGAAAACCGCGAAACTGTGGACATGAAGAAATCTTATAAAAACATCAACACCTCAAACGTTGTCAATAGTGGCGCACATTGATCGCAAGTGAAAGAAATGTATAGTTGTTCATTGTTTTGGTTAGAAAACACCGTCACTGTAACAATACTGTAGTAATCACGAGATGTCAAAATCAAACAAACGCCAATTATAAGTTGAAATTCTATCGCTGGAGTGCACATCATTTAAATTTAATTTAATGCGCGCCCTGGAGTCGCTTTGCCTGGAATCGCATCGCGATGAAACCTTGGGATGCGAATAAGTCCAATTAGTGGCTCCCAACGCTCCTTGCTACCATGTCCCTTGTTCTCTCTATGTGGCAACGGAAGCTCAGCTATGTGAAGAGACGAGTATAAGATACACTATTCCTAGAATATTAATCTCTCAATGTGTTTGAGGTTATTCTACTGTTTCCAAGGTTAACACATATGATTGGTGTGTTGTTTTCATAGCAACCCAATACCTGCCCTGCTACCCTTACAGCTTTAATACAACAATAAGAATGAATATCTGCTGGCTTTTATTTGCATCATCTTTGTGTGAAGTTTGGGTGATTGAATCAGCCCGGATGGTTGGTTTAGCTGAGTGAACAGAGAGTGCGGTTGGTTAGTATACCTTGTGTAAAGAGAGTAGGACGCTTCCTACATTATTTGCTTAGGCCATCTGGTATCAGCATACTAAAGTATTAAATCACCTAATCAGTTTCCTGTTCCCTTTTACGGTTTCTTCGGGTTTCATTTATTTTATTAACATTTTTCTTTATTCATCACCTAAATATTTTCTTTGAATTAATTTACTACATTAATTTCACTGATACTTAGATTTTTTGGAATTACTATTTATAAACCAGTATATACTGTACTGCATTACAACTTGCACAGATGTAGGCCTATATAGTAATTTTCGCCCATGTGAAGAATACCAGGTTTTCACTATTCGTTCGAAATTCGATTGGAATTTTATATATGAAGAATTGTTATTTTTTTAAATTTCTCCTTAGTACTATTATTTCAATTGGAAAAATAATGTTAAGTTAAATAAACAATTTGTAGTTTAATTTAAACTAAAAGACAGTGAAAAAAATAGGGTAAAATTTTCTGGAGTTTTCAAATTCTGTTAAATAATGAGTGAAAATTATTTGTTTATTATATTGTGATTCAGACAGATAATGGGGGATTTTATGTTTTGTTTAGAAACATTACCACTGTAACCTGCTCCTTTCCCATAATTATTAAATTAACATAGAAACGATATATTAATTAGCTGAGATGGGTTTTCAAGCTACCCCCCCTCCCCCCCCCCCCCCCTGTCTCCACTTAGAAGCTACTGTTTTCTATCTGCTCTCTGGGTGGATACCACACCCTGGTTTGCCATTCCACAGGGTGTGGGTGTCGCAGTTGAGTCAACAATGGGGCCCATCAGCCATCATCACCCATACCTACTCTGAAGCACATGACCTTATTTCATTTAATTTCACCTCCAACACTATCCTCCTGACCAGCCATTAGTAAGATCACCATCTGCCTGGCCAGGCCACATACCCCGGCAGCCGGCGAGTATATGGGCCCTTAACCCAGGACCAAGAGCGTCCCTGTCGCATAACGAAGAGGGTCCTAGTTACAGGACCAAATAAAGCCTTTAGTAAGAGGGTCTATGCAGCCACAGGTGGCACCTCCTTTATGCTGCATGGAGGTGGGTGGAAGGTTTTCTGAATGAATGACACAGATGACCTGACCTGACCTGACCTGACCTGACCTGACCTGACCTGACCTGACCTGACCTGACCTGACCTGACCTGACCTGACCTGACCTGACCTGACCTGACCTGACCTGAGGTACTACCGCCAGATGGTGAAACGGAGTTCTTCCCTATCCTGGCCGGCATACTGCAAGGTGACATATTGGCGCACTAAATAAAGTTAATGACTTCCAGTACCTTGGGTCATGGATAGAGAGCACCTAAAAATACATTTAATTAAAAGACACAAAGTTGGAAGCAAAGGCATGGGTAGCTCTATCAAAACTGAATACCATCTGGAACTGGAAGTCAGACCTGTCTGAAGTCTGAAGAGGAGTCTGAAGACAAAGTTCTTTCGAGCCTCGAAACAACATTCGAGACACAGTGCTTTTATACGGGGGGTGAGACCTGGACACTGACGAGACGAAATCATATTTCAACAACGAATTGATGGTTGCTACACAAGACTACTAAGGGCAGCTCTAAACATCATCTGGAGACAACACATGACAATCGCCGAGCTTTATGGTACAATACCACCTGTATCAACCACCCTCCGTGAACGCAGATTAAGATTCAGTGGGCACTGCTGAAGAAGTAAAGACGAGGTCATACCAGATCTACTTTTCTGGCAACCAACTCCTAGCGTAGTCGTGGACGACCAGCCATAACATATATAGATCAACTTGAAAGGGACACTGAACTTGGGAGAAACGAAATTGCGACAACTATGGAGAATCTGGAAGCCTGGAAGGATCTCATTTCTACTGTCCGAGTTCGCTCGATATATAAGTAGTAAGTAGTATGTATGCCTGTTCACCACTATGGCCATGGGTGATCTCCTCCCACAGTAAACCCTTCCAGAAGATGGATAATTTTAAAACAAGTATAAGTACCTAAGCCAGGTCTACTATTGATTTACACCATTCTCGAAACTTCAGATAGGGTGGGGGGGGGGGGGGGGGAACTGGACGCAATGAAAATTCATCCCTCTCCAGGGGAAATTGGACGCAAATAACAGATGATTACTCTCAAAAATAAAACTGTAACCTGTTCTATTGTGTTTAGTTTATTGTTTTGGTTAAAATAACGTGCCACTGTAACCTGCTCCTTCCCCTAAATTGAGAATTTATCATTGAGGTGGGATATTAATTCGAAACTTACTGGCTGCTAGAATTTGTGAAAGCAATATAATTATTTGTAGGAAAATGCCTTTATATTACTATATACCGGTATTAAAAAAATATGTCCGCTCTGTCTCTCTAGTGTTTCTGCATTGTCGTTCAATTTTATAACATGCCCTAACTAACATACTCTCTAATGTGTTATTTTAAAATACATGTGCAGTTATAACTTTCAAAACATAATTTTAATCATTTTCAAAATTTTGTAAATTGGAGTTGTAATTTTGGCATTTTGTAATATAATTAATTAATTATAATTATAATTAATGTAATATTATTAATAGAATGTCGTTGACAATTACACTATTTAATAAATATATACATACCTGTAACATAATAACAATAGGATCTATTAAAATTTGTGGAGTAAGAAAAACAGTTTATTCTAATGAAATATTTTCAAAAATTATTGCTAGTTAAAGCGTTTAAAGAATTTTCCAGTTATTTAAAAATATTTAGATTTAGTTTATTTTTTGAAAATATTTATAATATATTAAATCGCTGTTATGTTTTTTGTACAAAATTATATGGATATATATAAATATAATGACGGAAACGAATAGTGTAGCTACTAGAAGATTTTCTGTCCAACTTAATGACGAAGAAGTGTTTTTAAACGATGATGGGTCTCAACATCTTGACACGGTTATCAGCATGGATGTTGAAGATACGACAATAGGTGCAGGTGATACTTTAAAGAGTTCAGAAAATATGTTACGAGATTCGGTAGACACTGCAAATAGTGCTGAAGAAGATAACAAGTTAAAAGTTCCAGAAATTCCCTCAACTGTGCAAGCGGATACTTTAACAGATAATAGAGATGATACCAACGATGTTTTGAATACAGCCATAAAATCTACTGAAAATGACTCATCTACAAAGGATGTTAGAAGTAGTTTAATAGATAATACGAATTCATCAATAGAAAATAAAAATAACTTAAAAATAAATACAGTTCCCGCGGAGGATGCTAAAGATAATCACATAATCTCTACAAGTGGAATAGACGGAGATAAAACAGAAGGTGCTGCGGAAATCAACCATGTTAATGTAACTGGTAATACTGAAGTGAAAACCAACAGTGAGGGGAAACTAGAGGTTGGACTTGTCAAGGTAACAATAATAAGATATATTGTAAATACGCACCAAAAAATGTAAAGATGCATTAACTACCGTATTTCTTCGAATAAAAGCCTCGGTGTTTAAGTTTATAAATTGCCAATTGGGGAGGCGTTTATTCGGGTGAAGGCGTTTATTCGAGGTGGGCGTTTATTCGGGGAGGCGTTTATTCGGGGAAGGCGTTTATTCGAGGGAGGCGTTTATTCGAGGGAGGCGTTTATTCGGGGAAGGCGTTTAAGTTCCAAATTGTGTGGTTCGAGTGGGGCCGTTTATGTTCTAGATTTTCAGCATTTTGAATCTAAATACCCTAATAAAAAATTTTGTTAAACAAGCAGACAGACGGACAGAAACTTGACCCTATATATCAATGAAAATTCTGTATTAATAAAAATTAATAAAATAATGAAATCTTTCAAATAAAATATTACAGCAAACCAATCCCGTTTAGTGTTTTACAATTATTATTAATAGTAGAAGATTCTTGTAGATGAAACAACTCGAGCAAGTACCGATACTCCATAAATACTGTAGATTAAAATTATTTACTAAATGGCGTTAATGTTTTAGTATTGAGTCGTTTATTATAACAACTGTTAAGATTACTTATTGTAAATATTTAATCATAAAGATTTAGTCGCTTTTATATTATTATTTGCTTTCTAGCCCGAGGAATCGCCAAGTAAAAATGGTTTAATACGAAATATAATCCGACGCGTTTCAAGTGCGTTGCTTAGTGATGATGATGATGTGGATGCAGAACTGGCTCGGATAGAGGAAGGCTCTACGCAAAAACCGAAGAAACATTCTACGGCGTTCTCTAGACTTGTTAGAACAATGCAGTTAATATCAAGGTTGGTCAATAATAGATACAGGGGGGGGGGGGGGGGGGGGACTGGACGCAAAACCCGCCTTGGCGAATTAATATCCCGCCTCAATGTTAAATTCTCAATTTAGGGAAAGGCGCAGGTTACAGTGGCACGTTATTTCAACCAACACAATAAACTAAACACAATAGAACATGATACAGTTTTATTTTGGAGAGTAATCATCTGTTATTTCCCCTGGAGAGGGATGAAATTTTATTTCGTCCAGTTTCCCCCCTATCTGCAACAATAAGAACACCTCATGAAGTGGAACTCGTGAGGAAGTAGACCTCGTCTTTATTTCTCCAGCAGTGCCCACTGAATCTTAATCTGCGTTCACGGAGGGTGGTTGATACAGGTTGTATTGTACCATAAAGCTCCGCGTTTGTCATGTGTTGTCTCCAGCTGATGATTAGTGAATATTCTGATGTTTTTAAAAACATATAAATGAACCTTTTGTATTCTTAGGTGGCCCCCTAAAAGTCATGAAAACGAGGATATTAACAGACCCGATAGTTTTCTCGACAGATTTCACAACGCTAGTCCGGCAATTTTCGAAGTAAAAATCGATAAAGATGAGAAGGGTGTACAAAAAGTTTCAGTAGTTAAAAGGTGGGTAGTTCTAGTTAGTTTACATTATTTGTGGTAAATGTCGCACCCACACTCACGCTCACTCTTAGATAATCGTGTAGTCTTTTTAAATTCCGGACTTAGTTACAGTATGTACATTTCATTATGATATGTATTCTTTAGCAATGAGTAGCTTGGTTTAGTGGTGACATTCCTGGGCTTCCAATTAGGAAACCCTGGTTCGATCCCTAGATGGGGCAGCACTGTTTTGACACAGTGCTTTAAATGCCTAGCCCAACCCTGGCTTTCATCCTTCACTGGTCGATCCCATGGTGGTGAACAGGCTTTCCTTTAGGAAACAGAGTGGAAGGGTTTACTGTGGAAGATCACCCATTGTTGTGAGCAGGCCTTCCGTGGGGAAACATAGGGGGGGGGGGGGGGGGGGGGTTACTGTGGAAGATCACCCATGGTGGTGATGGTGAACAGGCATTCCTTTAGGAAACAGAGTGGAAGGGTTTACTGTGGAAGATCACCCGTGGTGGTGAACAGGCATTCCTTTAGGAAACAGAGTGGAAGGGTTTACTGTGGAAGATCACCCATGGTGGTGAACAGGCATTCCTTTAGGAAACAGAGTGGAAGGGTTTACTGTGGAAGATCACCCATAGTGGTGAACACGCATTCCTTTAGGAAACAGAGTGGAAGGGTTTACTGTGGAAGATCACCCATGGTGGTGAATTTATGTTGTTAGCTCTACGTGCAGTAGTTTTTGTGCTGACGATGCCCCAAAGGGGAGAAATTAATCCACTGTTTATATAATTATATTGAAGTGTTCATTGGGCGATGAAACTCCTTGTCGTTTTAATAATTATCATGAGGGAACAGAGTGGAAGGGTTTACTGTGGAAGATCACCCATGGTGGGGAACAGGCATTCCTTTATGAAAAATTGTGGAAGGGTTTACTGTAGCTACCAACTACGCCACGCTGCACCGTTAGAGAACTCTATATAAACTTATCCATATGAAACCTTATTAAAATATAAACTGGAAATTAACAACAACCCCATCAACCTCAACAACCCCAACAACAACAACAACAACAATAACTGAATGAATACTAGAGGTCTCGCCACGCGGACCTTTAAATTTATACCAATAATTAATTCTTACTTATTAAATATTACAACTTATTTACAGGTCTAAGCGCCCAGTACTTATATTTGTGCCCAGTGATGACAACATTTATTATTGGCTGTTCGTGGTGACCTTGGCATTCGTTTACAATTGCTTGTTCTGGATAATGCGACTTTGCTTTTATAAAGGTCAGCTGCTTAATTTAAATTAACAATATCTTTACTAAATATAACTATATATTCAATTTAAATTAAGTTGCGCTGTATTTCATGCCGCTCGCTCGAGTGGAAATGTTTCCACGAACGAGCGTAAGAGAGTGAGTGAAAGATGAAACGAGTTCCTGAGAGTGAAATACAGGTACTTTATTTTTAAATCGATTATGTCGTAATTTTCAGGTTTCGAAGTTTTAATAATTATAAGTCATATATTATCAGCATCTATAATGAATGACTTATTGTTAGGTCTGCCTCAGCGTGACCGTAGAATAAGGTACAATCATACTGAATGAATAATGTTACTTTATCTCAAGCCGTGAAATATTATAGTACACCATAGCGCATTACATACTACTACTACTACTAGGTCGAGCGAACTCAGATATAATATCTTTCAATTGCGAGAGTAAACCGCTTGTGGTCGCAACTCCTACAAGCGTCTTCGCAGTAGGTCGCCGTTGGTTGATTACCTTCCGCCGACCTTGTCAGCATTTCTAGCCGTTGGTTGATTACCTTCCGCCTATCCATGGCCTACAGCCCTGCTGCCGACTGTAGGGGTCCATTTGTTACACCCTGAACCAAGTGTGCCTCCTGGGTTAGGTTACCTAACACTGGTAGAGGAGCATCCAGTATAGACAGGGCGGGGCATGTATCATCTCTATTGCAGATGCGTATCAAGCCTTTGCCTTCAATGGTGCCCTAGGCGCTATAGCCCTCAATGACTTATTTAGTTGACGGGGCAAAAAAAACCCACATTACATAGCTTTCTTTATTTCACGGCGTATTTCACGACGAATAGGAAAATAAAGTAATATATCGTAGTTCCGGAGGTTCTTGTATCTGCCCTCGTTTATTATTAAATTATGTATATCCAATTAATGTTATAATTTTACTTTTTTAGATTTAGAATATTGGAAACCATATTGGATGGCATTTGATGGAATAACGGATGTCATATACATTATGGATATGTTTGTCCAAAGCCGCACCAGTAAGTTCAATCTAATCAACCAGGCAACTTTTGAACGCCCTTATCTCAGCTATTTTACGACGAAATTCTGATTGTGTTACATATTTACATATTTGGAATCCTTGCATTCCATCAGAACGAACAAATCACTATGAAGGTTGAAGAACAACTGCGGTGTAACTGGTGCAATATCACGGGGGACCCTCTTTCAGACGCTTTTAGCTAAATCTTTAAAGTTATAATAAAAATTATTTCTCACCCAGCAAGGAGGAGGGAGGTGAAACTATCTCTGTTTCAAACCCTGCAGTAGCTGTGGTCGCTTGGCACATAAATACACTCTGGTCATAACGCAGAAATAAGTGCTACAACTTTTCACACAATGGAGTAAATAGAGTAATTTAGTTTAAATATAACTGATACCGATTAAACAACCGTTCAAATTTATTGTGGATTACATTAAATTTTATCGATAGTCATATGTTTTGTAGAGATTATATTTGAAATTAGCAAAATTATTTGGATGAAACATTATTAGCTTAAACTGCTAATTATGTTAGTAGTTATATATGTAGTTAATGTTATAAATGTAGTTATTTAGCACTTTACAACTTTAGAGGACATTACAGCATTGTATTGGCCTGTACATTTAGTATTGTATTTGGTGTTAGTAGTTAAGTAATGTCCCTTTAGCGGACATTAC
Organism: Nemertoderma westbladi; assembly: GCA_032718475.1. Taxonomy (NCBI): domain Eukaryota; kingdom Metazoa; phylum Xenacoelomorpha; order Nemertodermatida; family Nemertodermatidae; genus Nemertoderma; species Nemertoderma westbladi. The sequence continues at coordinate 98,256 of JAUCBJ010006816.1, read as the reverse complement.
AACACGCCGCCATTGGTTACCACGTAAACTAAAGGTGGTATTTGCCTGACATCCAGATAGGCCTACTACATTACCTACCGGTAGACGGGGTATAGCTATTAACAACCAGTAGCTATAAACTATTAAAAATGGATCCAAACGCCACCATAAATATAAGCTAACTTATTTATAACATATAACATAATTTATGTCATTTTTACATTTATTTATACAGCAACTAATTTAATTTGTGCAGTTTCGATCACTTATAATTATGTACAATCATTTCGTAATGTTACAATTTTGGAATAAAACTACATACATACGTGTTGCAAAGTACTTTACAGTGTTCTGATCCTCGTGGCTTTATTTTCACTCACTCACTACGCTTGTTCGTGTAACAAAGCACTCGGATCATCACACTGTAAAGTGCTACTTTACACACGAGTATGTAAATAGTTAATTTCAACGAACGAATGCCACATAATGGATTATTTTAATCATCAGTAAAATGAGAGGCACCTTGGAAGATTGTGTGGCATTTAGAAAGATTATTGAATGCAAATAACGATATGCAACTAGCTATCATTTTGCAGCGTAGGCGGATTAATTTAATATTTTACAGGAAATGACTTGTTTAAAACAATAATAAAGTAATTGACGGATTACTGAATCCCTCTAATGCATTATTCATTAATGTATAAGCATCATTCCTGGGCATCCAATTAGGAAGCCCTGGTTCGATCCCTAGATGGGGCAGCACTGTTTGGGCGCAGTAGTGCTTTAAATGCTGCAGCCTAGCCCAACCCAACCCGGGCTTTCATCCTTCAGGAAATAAATAAATAAAATAAATAAATAAAAAAAAATAAATAAAAAAACAAATAAATGGGAACCAAGGCTATTTGGAAACAGAGAGGAAGGGTTTACTGTGGAAGATCACCCATGGTAGTGAACAGGCATTCCTTTAGGAAACAGAGTGGATGGGTTTACTGTGGAAGATCACCCATGGTGGTGAACAGGCATTCCTTTAGGAAACAGAGTGGAAGGGTTTACTGTGGAAGATCACCCATGGAGGTGAACAGGAATTCCTTTAGGAAACAGAGTGGAAGGGTTTACTGTGGAAGATCACCCATGGTGGTGAACAGGCATTCCTTTAGGAAACAGAGTGGAAGGCTTTACTGTGGAAGATCACCCATGGTGGTGAACAGGCATTCATTTAGGAAACATAGTGGAAGGGTTTACTGTGGAAGATCACCCATGGTGGTGAACAGGCATTCCTTTAGGAAACAGAGTGGAAGGGTTTACTGTGGAAGATCACCCATGGTGGTGAACAGGCATTCCTTTAGGAAACATAGTGGAAGGGTTTACTGTGGAAGATCACCCATGGTGGTGAACAGGAATTCCTTTAGGAAACAGAGTGGAAGGGTTTACTGTGAAAGATCACCCATGGTGGTGGACAGGCATTCCTTTAGGAAACAGAGTGGAAGGGTTTACTGTGGAAGATCACCCATGGTGGTGAACAGGCATTCCTTTAGGAAACAGAGTGGAAGGGTTTACTGTGGACGATCACCCATGGTGGTGAACAGGAATTCCTTTAGGAAACAGAGTGGAAGGGTTTACTGTGAAAGATCATCCATGGTGGTGAACAGGAATTCCTTTAGGAAACATTGTGGAAGGGTTTACTGTGGAAGATCACCCATGGTGGTGAACAGGCATTCCTTTAGGAAACAGAGTGGAAGGGTTTACTGTGGAAGATCACCCATGGTGGTGAACAGGAATTCCTTTAGGAAACAGAGTGGAAGGGTTTACTGTGAAAGATCACCCATGGTGGTGGACAGGCATTCCTTTAGGAAACAGAGTGGAAGGGTTTACTGTGGTAGATCACCCATGGTGGTGAACAGGCATTCCTTTAGGAAACAGAGTGGAAGGGTTTACTGTGGAAGATCACCCATGGTGGTGAACAGGAATTCCTTTAGGAAACAGAGTGGAAGGGTTTACTGTGGAAGATCACCCATGGTAGTGAACATGCATTCCTTTAGGAAACAGAGTGGAAGGGTTTACTGTGGAAGATCACCCATGGTGGTGAACAGGCATTCCTTTAGGAAACATAGTGGAAGGGTTTACTGTGGAAGATCACCCATGGTGGTGAACAGGAATTCCTTTAGGAAACAGAGTGGAAGGGTTTACTGTGAAAGATCACCCATGGTGGTGGACAGGCATTCCTTTAGGAAACAGAGTGGAAGGGTTTACTGTGGAAGATCACCCATGGTGGTGAACAGGCATTCCTTTAGGAAACAGAGTGGAAGGGTTTACTGTGGAAGATCACCCATGGTGGTGAACAGGAATTCCTTTAGGAAACAGAGTGGAAGGGTTTACTGTGAAAGATCACACATGGTGGTGAACAGGAATTCCTTTAGGAAACATAGTGGAAGGGTTTACTGTGGAAGATCACCCATGGTGGTGAACAGGCATTCCTTTAGGAAACAGAGTGGAAGGGTTTACTGTGAAAGATCACCCATGGTGGTGAACAGGAATTCCTTTAGGAAACATAGTGGAAGGGTTTACTGTGGAGATTACCCATGGTGGTGAACAGGCATTCCTTTAGGAAACAGAGTGGAAGGGTTTACTGTGGAAGATCACCCATGGTGGTGGACAGGCATTCCTTTAGGAAACAGAGTGGAAGGGTTTACTGTGGAAGATCACCCATGGTGGTGAACAGGCATTCCTTTATGAAACAGAGTGGAAGGGTTTACTGTGGAAGATCACCCATGGTAGTGAACAGGCATTCCTTTAGGAAACAGAGTGGAAGGGTTGAATGTGGAAGATCACCCACCTATGGTGGTATACAGGCATTCCTTGGCTTAAAAGAGCCTAAACGATTATACCATTCATTAATGTATATTCAATCAAGTGTTAGCCTTTCAGGCACATTATTATTGTTTAAACGAGATCCCCAAAAACCGGGATCGCGGCAAAAAATGCAATCCCTTTCCCGATCCCAACTTTTTTGGAACGAGATCCCGAAGAATAAAAAGTCAAGTAAATTTGTTGAATATCTGATAAATAGTTGCAGCAGAACAGGAATGTTTTGATTATACCGAATTTTTTACGTCAGTAAACCATTCACTAATCTATTACAAAATAATTTTAATATAACTTTATCTTACTAATATTTCAGAACTTTAAGATAAAGTGAGTGTTAACCAAAACCCGCCACATATACTATTAACTTTGAGGAATTTAATCCAAAATTGTAATCCCGATTCCGATACCGAAAAGTGTGATCCCCACAAAAATTATATTAAACGACTATAAATATATACTATATATATATACTATATCCTATATATATACACTATATACTATAATAATATAAAAAAATAATAATCTCTGTAATTAATAATAATAAATAATAATGAATAATTTCTGCAATATTAATGCCTTCCTATTATTTTATTTTTACTATATACTATATATATACTAAGTTATTTTATTTGCAGCATATCTGGAACAAGGTCTCGTCGTCTTTAGCAAAAGAAAACTCGCGAAAAACTACATCAAAACATGGAAATTCAAAGCCGATATATTGGCGATCCTCCCTATTGGCTATATAGTTCTCATAGCAACCAACGACCCGATTGTTTCACTTGGAATGCGGTTCAACAGACTCCTAAAGGTCTACCGAATGTCGGAATTCTTTGTCGGCATGGACACAAGGACTAATCTCCCTAATCTTTTCCGAATTATAAATTTATGTATATATATAATTGTTATAATACATATAAACGCCTGCTTGTATTACGTGTTTAGCGAGAAAGTTATCGGTTTATGTAAAACCCAATGGGCCTATTGTAATAATGAAACCATAACAGGACCGCGAGCATACGATATTACGTTTAAATACGCCTACGCGATGTATTGGAGTACGTTGACTCTGACTACCATAGGAGAGACGCCAGATCCGGACGAGGATCTAGAACATGTGTTTATGATCGTTGACTTTCTCATTGGTGTCGTCATATTCGCTACTGTTGTTGGCGGTGTCGGCGGTGTCATCACCAATATGAATCTCCATCAAACAGAGTATCAAAGCCAATTGGACGGCGTCAAACAATATATGTCATTCCGGTATGTAATTATAATAATAATCAATTAATTTGTATTTAAAATTAATAATATTGGCCCATGTGAAGAATACCAGACTTTCTGCCGTTATATTTCACTTTGCAGTTACCCCCATGTGAAGAATACCAGACTTTCTGCCATTATATTTCACTTTGCAGTTACCCCCATGTGAAGAATATCAGACTTTCTGCCATTATATTTCACTTTGCAGTTACCCCCATGTGAAGAATATCAGACTTTCTGCCATTATATTTCACTTTGCAGTTACCCCCATGTGAAGAATACCAGACTTTCTGCCGTTATATTTCACTTTGCAGTTACCCCCATGTGAAGAATACCAGACTTTCTGCCATTATATTTCACTTTGCAGTTACCCCCATGTGAAGAATATCAGACTTTCTGCCATTATATTTCACTTTGCAGTTACCCCCATGTGAAGAATACCAGACTTTCTGCCATTATATTTCACTTTGCAGTTACCCCCATGTGAAGAATATCAGACTTTCTCCCGTTATATTTCACTTTGCAGTTACCCCCATGTGAAGAATATCAGGTTTTGACTTAAAACTCAGATTACAGAAGGGCTGAATCTAACCAAAACAATAAACGAATTAGTATATGTACAGGTTGTAAGATAAAAATTAGCGCTATAAAACACTTAATAAGGTGAAATTTAAAAAAATATAATAAAATTTCAATAAAATAAAAATATATTAAAAATATAATATTCTTAACATTAAATATTGAATTATAGAAATTCCAAACTTTTAATTAGAAATTTGAAAATGTTCAAAAGTGTGTAGTATGGTCCAAGTAGCAATGTTTAAATATTTTAATTTGTGGAAATAAATATTAAAAATATAAATTAAAAATATAAATAGAGGGCTGTATGCACGTGCTAACTGATTATTACGTAGATTTAAAAACTGTTCAGATGTTGTTAAAGTTAAATTATTTAGGTCTTATATTACACCGTTATATCCTTGTGGTCACGACTTAATTATTCCAGTAATGTTTACAATCGTATTAGAATAGCCTGTAATACTGCTGCGCGCCTTCTATTTTCCATACCAAGAGGCCCGGGCCATAGTATGTCGTTATTCGTTGGAGAACATAGTTTACCATGTTTTTTTCCATATTAGATACGGATCGATTGTTAGCCTATTTGATAGGATTAACGCAACCGGCAATAACGTTATATCTGTTGTATCCAAGGCGGTAAAAAGAGCATCTAGAATTAGAGCTATTGTTTAATAACTGTGAATTACTTACTTAGTTACTTGCATAATTAATCAGCCTATATCTTCTGTACTTCGTATTTATATATTTTGTAATATTATATGTATGTATATACTGTATTTTAATATGGGCCAGTGGGCCTGGAATAAATAAATAAATAAATAAAAATAAATAAATAAATAAATATATTTTGGTATTAAAATATTTTTTTTGTTTATTATTAGTAATTATTATTAGTAATTATTATTAGTAATTATTATTAGTAATTATTATTAGTAATTATTATTAGTAATTATTATTAGTGATTATTATTATTAATTATTATTAGTAATTATTATTAGTAATTATTATTAGTAATTATTATTAGTAATTACTATTAGTAATTATTATTAGTAATTATTATTAGTAATTATTATTAGTAATTATTATTAGTAATTATTATTAGTAATTATTATTAGTAATTATTATTAGTAATTATTATTAGTAATTATTATTAGTAATTATTATTAGTAATTATTATTAGTAATTATTATTAGTAATTATTATTAGTAATTATTATTAGTAATTATTATTAGTAATTATTATTAGTAATTATCATTAGTAATTATTATTAGTAATTATTATTAGTAATTATTATTAGTAATTATTATTAGTAATTATTATTAGTAATTATTATTAGTAATTATTATTAGTAATTATTATTAGTAATTATTATTAGTAATTATTATTAGTAATTATTATTAGTAATTATTATTAGTAATTATTATTAGTAATTATTATTAGTAATTATTATTAGTAATTATTATTAGTAATTATTATTAGTAATTATTATTAATAATTATTATTAGTAATTAACATTAGTAATTATTATTAGTAATTATTATTAATAATTATTATTAGTAATTATCATTAGTAATTATTATTAGTAATTATTATTAGTAATTATTATTAGTAATTATTATTAGTAATTATTATTAGTAATTATGTTGTACTATTTGATTTTTTTATTAATTCTATTCCTTAGTAAAGTGGAAGGGCAACTTCAGTCCCGAGTTGTAAACTGGTTCGATTATATCTGGACGAACAACAAATCGGTTCGGGAAGATGATGTGTTGGAGGTTCTTCCAGACAAGTTGAGAGCGGAAATCGCGATAAACGTTCATCTAGAGACCCTGAAACGGGTCACACTGTTCGCCGACTGTGAGCCCGGCCTGCTCATAGAAATAGTGCTCAAACTCAAACCACAGGTTCGTTCAAGTAGAAATAGTGCTCAAACTCAAACCCCAGGCACGTTCAAGTAGAAATAGTGCTCAAACTCAAACCACAGGTTCGTTCAAATAGAAATAGTGCTCAAACTCAAACCAAAGGTACGTTCAAATAGGTAGTACTGAAACTCAAACCACAGGTCCGTTAAAATAGATGTCGTGCTCAAACTCAAACTCAAACCAAAGGTTGGTTTAATGAAGAAATAGTTATCAAACTTAAACCGTAGTAGGTTGGTACAAGTCGAATAGTGGTTAAACTAAAACCTCAACTTGGTTTAACTGTAAATCGTATTGATGACAAAATTTAGTTTTTTTAATAAACTACTTTTACTAATTTCATATTTCAGTAATAAATTATAATATACTTTATATTACATAATATTATCAGGTTTATAGTCCGGGGGACTATATTTGTCGCAAAGGAGATGTTGGTAAGGAGATGTACATCGTGAAACAGGGCAAGATTAATGTCGTTTCCGAAGACTCTAAGACTGTTTACGCTACTCTCACAGATGGGGCATACTTCGGAGAAATAAGCATACTAAATATATCAGGTTACCTTTTATTATTAAATATAATTATCACACTCCTCTGGGGAACGGGTTAGAGGCATACAAATAAGTAACTTTTTATCATTTCCCGTAAATTTGGGGTCGCAGTAGCAAAATGTTGTATTACCTACCGTGGCCGCTCGTTCCTGGAGTTCAAATTAAAAACTATTCCCATTAGATTTAAAAAATTACATTATTCTTCGGGGATAGGTTGTGTCCCATACTGAACAGTAAGAATATTATAATTATTAGTTTGCTAACTCTAAAGTAGTATTTCGTTAATAATCAATATTTATATGTACCGGTACATATTTTATTAAATATAAGTTCAATATCTGTGATTTATACAGTATTTTTTTTATGCATCGTAGTTTATTTGAATTGGCTATAATTATTGTTTATATATCGTCCCTTTCAATTAGAAACCACCTAAATGCCAATTTTGCCGAAATGGAGATTTCTGCATTTTCTTTATGTTAAAATGTATTCTGAATCCGATTAACTCACTTAGAAGGCCATGTTCCCACGTATAACTGAGATATTTATCGTTTCAAAACCACCTATATGCCAGTTTTGTATAGACCGCATTATAAAGAAATGTTTTTTTTTTTTAAAACAACCTATATAATACATTTTACTATTATAAATAAGGTAAGGCCGGGAAACATTGATATAAAATAGGAAACAACGAGTCAGGAGGTAGAATTGTTGTTTATTATGATAGGGGGAGATTTGTTTTATATTTTTAAAACTTAATAATCGAATTTGTCTTAAGAGTTTTAATGCTTTTTGAGTAATCATTGTAAAAAATGTAATATTTTTTTGAAACAACCTACTGTATATCCCTATACATTGTTTCCTACCTAATATGTTACATAATTCCATTACCATAGCTGTTTTTGTTTAGAATCGTTACATTTAATGGATTTAAAGGTAAATAAGACCAAAATCCTGGAATATATTACTTTCAAACAAAATTAGAATCGAAAATGCCGTTTTACAGAAAAGTCAATTTTGTCAATTAGGTTGTTTGAAAATGAAAGGGACGATATAATTGGACGCTCATGAAGAATTCATGGTTTTCACTTGTTAATGAAATTTTATATATGAAGAATTTTCTATTTTTTTTTATTTTTTCTTATTTTGAGTTTTATAGCGCTCATTTCTTATTTATATGTGCAGATTCTAATTCGTTTATTTGTTTTTGTTATATTTAGCACCACTAAACTGTAATGTGGGTTTTTAGTGAAAACCTGATCTTCTTTACATGGTGATAAACTGTAAAGTAAAATATAATAGCAGAAAGTCTGTGGATACTTGACATGGGCCTAATTAGTTAATTTATAAAAGAGCTGAAAGATAGGCACATCTCTTAACACGACTATTCATATTATTATTTCATAATATTATTTTTTAGGAAATATAAATGGTAACCGTAGAACCGCCAACGTTAGGAGTGTTGGCTATTCCGATCTCTTTATTTTATCCAAAAACGACTTGTGGGATGCCTTAAAGGAATACCCAGACGCGAAGCAGAAACTATACGACAGAGGAAAAGCACTGCTTCAGGTTAACATTAAAAACCAAAATAATATTTAATGTTAAATATTAACTATAATTTAATATAATATTGTAGAGGCATCACCTTACATACTGTACATATCGAACCGGGGTAAAACTGAGTGTTACTAAGGTTGCCTAGCAACCCAGAACGAGACAGTCAATATCTGACAGTTGCATCGGCTAACTGAAGGCAGTCAGCCAGTACTGTAGTTACGTTAACATTCTTCTCGGACATCCTACCGGTAATGTGGATTTTTATTGCTTGAATATATGTTTACTCGCTCTAGTGAACGACCACTTCAATATACTGACAATAAATAAACTTATTAAAAATAAACTTAAACTAATAAAAAAAAACTCTAATTACATCTCGTTTTGCAGTCCAGATGGAGAGCGCAAGGCATTAGTGTTGGCCCTAGTGGGTCTAGAATACTCGAGTATAATTAGAGACATTGTAAAACGTTGATGTTATAAAATAGGCCATGGACTTCTTGAATATTAATTATTTATACCCTAGAAATTATATTATATAAACTCTATTACAGTCCATGAATATGACTACATCGATTATATGTGAAACTTTATGAGATTATAATTTGGGGAGTGTTACATTTATATAATTTAAACGCCAATATTTAGACGAGATCTGTAATGCAACTAGCTGCATTATATATATTACATATATTAACAATGCTGTGCCGGCTTGTAGACAAAATTGCGCCGCCACAACTCCCTATCACCCATGACATTTGCTAGATCATCCGCATCTTCAAGGCCTGTGTCTTTTAAGATGCGTCTCAAGAAGTCATGGGCTGTCCACCATGCTTATTCACTCCATGAGGCCGCCAAACCACAAGATTATGCACTGGCTGGTCCTCACGGCGAAAGCAATGTCCTGCGAAGCGGAGGCGGTTCCGTTCAAGTGTCTATCTAGGGGAGACTAATGGAACATCTCCAATGTTGTATAGAGTCTGATTGAGATGTGTTCATTGTACTTGACACAATGAATCCGGCGTAGCATTCTTGTGAATGTGCCATCCAGAGATTTGGTGTCCTCAGCAGTTAGAGCGCAGCATGGACTCCCATAAGAGCACTGGTACTACTGAGGCCATAAATAATTGAACCTTAAGATTCCGTTTTATTCTATGGGACTTCTAAATCCTGGACAGACTATTTAACGCTCCCCATGCCTTTCCCTTACGTATCCGAAGGTCTTCACCTTACTTTCTGATCCATGATCCCAAGTAGTAGAAGTCATCCACGTGCTCAAGCAAGCCGTCCATAGAGCTTATGAGCTCTTACGATCAGACATTTCTTGAGGGTTGTCTAGATTCACTGTCTACCAACTTTTAAGAAATGCCGCATGTTACTACTACCAAATGTCAGATGAATCTGATGGTTGGTTCTATAATTACAGCTAATTTTCTCTTTCTGTGAATTCGCCACCTAGCGGCAGACAGATGAACTGTAGAAGTCTGTATAGATGTAATACTCTATGTAACATTTTTATCCATAAAATTAATCTATGTTTTTTTTATCCAAATAAATTGAAATAAAACCTGCTTGCTACATCGATACCTTGATATAATCCCGCACGCAAAGTAAAGTAACAATGTAAAGTAAAGGATTTATTATTCACAGAGAGATAACTTGTATAGCAAAGAGTTGGAGAGTAGCGCCGGTCTCGATGCAAACGATGTCGAACACAAACTGGATAAGATGGAGAATTCTTATACGTCAGCCTTGGATAAATTTACACGACTCTATAAGGAGTACTGTACAACACAGGTGAGCCGAAAAGTAATATTATACCACACACAGGTGAGCCGTAAGGGGGGCGTAAAGTAATATTATACCACACACAGGTGAGCCGTAAGGGGGGCGTAAAGTAATATTATACCACACACAGGTGAGCCGTAAGGGGGGCGTAAAGTAATATTATACCACACACAGGTGAGCCGTAAGGGGGGCGTAAAGTAATATTATACCACACACAGGTGAGCCGTAAGGGGGGCGTAAAGTAATATTATACCACACACAGGTGAGCCGTAAGGGGGGCGTAAAGTAATATTATACCACACACAGGTGAGCCGTAAGGGGGGCGTAAAGTAATATTATACCACACACAGGTGAGCCGTAAGGGGGGCGTAAAGTAATATTATAACACACACAGGTGAGCCGTAAGGGGGGCGTAAAGTAATATTATACCACACACAGGTGAGCCGTAAGGGGGGCGTAAAGTAATATTATAGAACCCAGGTGAACCTTAGTAAAATGTTATACAACAATTGCGGGCCGAAAAGAGATGTTATACAACACCGGTGAGCGAAAGTAATATTGTTATGAATATAATTTATTAATAATTTATCTTTTATTCACAATTTATTTTAATTTTCTCAATTTTTTTATTTTATTACAGTTTTTTTCAATTAATTCTTATTTAGTTATTTATTTTATTAATATATTTTATTTTATTATTTTTATTATATTTTTTTACTTATTTATTTTTTATAGCATAACTAATTTAATACCTCCAACAGCCACAACATACACATTTTAAAATTATGAGGTTAAAGACAAATATACGGGCACACACGCACACACCCCAGTTATCAAAGTAGAAACGTGACAAGGATTATCTGCGTTTTCAGAATATAATAATAGATAATTAATTAATTAATATCTTTAAATTTAATTATATTTAGTACTGAAAGGGCCGACTTGTCTCAAGCACAACAGCGATCAAGGCTCAGATTATACTCAATAACTCCTATTGGATCTGGAGTTTGTGTGACATTGCATCAGTAGAGCTAAGAACAGTAGGCCTAGGCCTATTATCTCTAGTTCGTTTTTACAGTAAAACCTACCTAATACGTGAAACATAGATAGGCCTTCTCTATAAAGATGACTTACAACAACGACTATTGATTCGGAGTTTTAATGTTTTACCTATTCGGATTGTTTTTCAAGCTGCAATAAATTCTTTCTTACAAAAACAAACTAAATATCTTTAAATTATTGCAGAAACGTTTGAAGCAGAGGATGACTCGACTAGAGATATCATTGGCCAGCCTCCAACCGCGGCCCAAATTAAGCGAATTACGGAACCAAAGGACCCTGGATGAGTTAGACGAAGTTGTAGACTACGAGGATGACGGAGAGGAACTTGAGTAGAGTAATATTTTACGTAGAAGATAATATAATTAATAATATAATTTAGATTATTATAATATAAAGTACAATAAACAAGTGTTCCATAACCTTGGCTCTGTTTAATGGAGCATTTCCAATAATAGAAAGTCAACTCTTTATCAATAATTATTATATATTAACTAATAATTGTATATTATATGTAATCATAATTGTATATAGGTAGTTATAGTTATATGCATATCATGATTGAAATACGCAATATGTATCACAATCTTTAAAAATTATATACTTCATTAGAAATCAGTTATTTTATTTCGTCGGTGGGTTGCGTCGTGTTTGAACAGGACAACAAGATACTGTGTATTGGGAATTAAATTTTAATAAATATCCACCAACTCTAAGTAAATGTATAAACCTAAGAAAATATATAAATTGTTAAAGGGCATTATTGAAAAGGTGTAACATTTTTCACTTCAAAAAAGTGTTTCAATTTTCCGATTTTTTTTGTGCTATTGTGTAAAGCATATATTAAATCACATATTTTGTTGCGTTTAAACTAACGTTATTGGATCCTGCAATAAATTTGATAAACTTTAAAAATGTGTCGTGCAACATGCCACAAAAAAAAATCTTAAGAAGTGCAAATTAACTTCCATTAAAATGCTTAATAATCGTCCTTTTTGTGTGCGGTTTTTTTGAAACCCCATGTTTTGAGTGGTAAGGAATCGATCTGCACTATCCATTCCTTGTGTATCCCGTTAGAAATAGGAGTTCTAGCACCCCCTGTTCGATTCTGTGCGTTACTTTCCGTGCGTTACTTTTTTTGTACAAAAGTTTATTTTTTTGATTCTTCCAATTGGATTAGTGACTTCAAACTTTTAAAAGTTCGGGTTTTGAGCATTTTGATCCCTCCCTATTTGTTTGTGTTATCATTTTCGGGTTTCTTTGTACCGAATTTGGACGTCAAAGTTATTCCATGCGTTACATATTGTCAGTTCCGTGCGTTACATACTTACATATTATCAGTTCCGTGCGTTACTATTAAATTTCTTTCGACCCTCTTGGATGTAAATGAGGAATGATGACCAATGTAATATTGAACTGGTATGACATACAGTATGACATGATTGTGTTGTGTATGTAGAGTAAGTCGACTCTTACAACATTCAAGCCTAGCCTTTTCATTATACACTGTATTAGGTCTGTAGGTCCAGTCTATACCGGTACACTGACAATTAGTTAGAAAAGCTACTTAATACCTGCAGGCCAGCCTATCCAACTGGGACCAAAGGACTGTTTTTAGGGTAATCTAGGCCTAGGCTCATACTGGTACAGGTTGTACAGGCCTACAAAAGTAGTATAGTATAGTGTAGGCCAACAAAAACAAAATGTAACTACTGAACTATGAGTATGACTATTATTGACTACAGACTACTGGTCTGCTGGCAGCTGGTACTATTAGATTAGGCTAATGCCCCATAATGCAGTAATGTATTAAATTATTGTAATGTATTATGTATTCAAATTCAAGTTACCATATACTGATATACCATTCTCAGTTGTGTAATGAAGTACTGGTAGAGTGGTAGGTACGCTGCACCACTATCCCATTTCTAAGTTAAATAGTAACCGTGTAATTCCATTTCGAACAATTCATTTCTGGAGTGATGGCTGTACTGCGCAGTTTAGATCACGGTATGCCTTTCATTTGTTCGAAACAAACTACTTAATGGCGGATGAGAAGTTTTTGAACTTTGGAGAAGCGCATCACTTCAAGGGACCGCATGATGGTGTGGGCGGTCTAGTGAAGCGAGCTGTTTACCGTCGAGTGGTCAGTGATTTAGTTGTAATCGATAGTGCCAAACATTTTGAAAATTTTGCATCTAACTTAGAGAGCCTGAACATCGAAATAGAGTATATTGATCGGGAAGCCGTCCGGGAGTTTCAGGAGAAGGTCGATTTCTCGTCTTCTCGTCTTTTCTTGTATTGAAAGTACATCAGGTTGTTTTCGCACCAAGTGAGATTAAGTTTTATCAGTTTAGCCACTATAACAACTCTGTTGTTGGTGGTAATAATGAGAAACCGATCGCCATCAAATCGATTTTAGTTAATGGTGAGGTGGATGTTAACTATATTGATGATAATGAATGTAATGAAACTGTGGTCGAATTTGATGAAACTGTTATTTGGAGTCCTGAGATTCCAAACGTTCTGAGATATCCTTTCCTGAAGGAAATTGTTCCAGGAAGATTTGCTTTGGTCGAATTTCAGACGGATGAGGGCCGAAAATTCTATTGTGTTGGCAATATTGTATCTGCAGAGGATAAAGTAGATTCTCAGGACTTCACCTTGCGATTTCTGCGAAAACATATCACATTTCATGGGGAAATTGGTTTCACTTACCCAGCCGTTCCGGATGAGTATACTGTGAATTACAAATAAATTTCAGGTCTACTACCTACTCCGCCTCCTTCACAACGAGGTGTGTACAAATTTGACGTCAACTTCTCTGATTTTAATTAATTTTATTTAATTAATTTAAATAAATTAATAAATTAATTAATTAATTAATTTAATTAATTTTGATTAAAATAGGCCTTCAGTTAGTGTTTTTTGTTAATATGTTTGCATCCAGTATTTGTTAAAAAAAGTACGTCGTGTTATTTAGTTATATTTCAGTTGGTAACAGTTTAATAAAAGTAATATTTTTTTGATAATAACGAACCTATCCTATTATTATTTAATAATAACGAAACTGTCTATCAAATATCAAAATTTTGTTAGTCCGGCAAAAAAATAGAAATATGTCTAAAAAATTAAATTATATATTGGTTGCAGAATAATTGATTCAATCAATGAAGGTCAAACATAACTTGCTCTGTTAAACACTCGATACTATGAATGTTATACTGTATCATTAAGACTAATGAATGTATTTAATTTGTTTCTTTCTTTTAGACTGTCGCTACAGTCTACAGTATAGTCCAGCGCTCTTCCATAGCCTATAGGATTATTATGGTTTATTGTTAATAAACCATAAAGGCTTGCCTATATACTAACTGTAGAAGCCCAGTGTAAACCATATCAGTGATAACTTTACTACAGTAGTAATTATTCAGGGTACATTTTGAGGAGCAGTTTCGTTTAAATGGCTTTCTAATAGTTGAATGGGTGTCTGAAGAAATATATCATTTTATACTACATTAATTTTGTTAATTTATCCATCATATGGCACGTAATTAGTGCTGTCCATCATTTGATATTGAGAAATTTTGAACTCCAAATATTATCCGTGCGTTACTTTCCGTGCGTTACGGGAGCCACATTTAGTAAAATTGAAAGTTTTCCACTTTCTCTTTGACTTTGATCGTTAAAATTAATGGAGCAGTTAGATGGGTTATTGCTCTACCAGTACACAATTTTTAAACCAGTTTAGTAGGGGAACTCGAATGATATTGAGATTACCATTTTGGTCTATTTTTTTGTCAAAGTTCAATCCGTGCGTTACCGAAACTAAATATTGAATTATTTCCATTAATATAATGTTAGGACTGAAAATAAAAATGAAAAATTAATTAGTTAGTGATATAGAATAATTTCATCAACTTGGTAATACAAAAATATAAATTTAAGCGAACAAAAACGAACAAAGGAGCGTTCATATTCCGTGCGTTACCAGAAATGACTTTTCAATAATGCCCTAAATTGACCAAATATAAATCCGAGATTGTATTAGCGTCCCCTCTTTCTCGAGCATAAACACGCAATGAGTTGAATTATTCATTCGCCGAGATGTAAATCAAGCGGTCCTCCCCACCCCTTCCCCCACCTGTCTCCAGAGACAATTTCAGAGACAATCATATGTTGCGTGAATTATTAATTAATTGAGTTCTGTACTTTGATAGGTTATTCTGTTGCATACAAACAAACTGACAGACGACAGGACAGATGGTTTGACATATACTGAAGGAGATAAATGCTAACGAAATGGGTGATAACTTTTGTCTCTATTCTCGACTCATCGGCGGTTTGACAATACGATATACGTTCAAAAATCTGATTTACTTATTTTTCCGTTTACTTTCATGCATTATGTAGTTAAGGTGTTCGTTCAACACGAAACACAGATGAAAACCCGAAGAATCCTTTCTTTCTCTTGGCTGACAGGAAGGCAGGAAGGTGCCACACTAACTCCCAAGGGCAAATACTCATCACTTCGCAACTATACTGTTCAACCCCTTTCGTTATTGTGATAACTTATGGATGGTGGTTATGGTTGATTTGATTTAAAAACTACCAATTACTTGAGAGTTTCGGTTTCAAGATTATGTTCTATGGGACTTTCACATTCTCGGTAATTTCTTATAAACTGTTATGTTATTGTTTATTTTATACTCAAAAATGTGTTCTAGAACAATTTTGTTTGTTATTTGTTTAACTCTCGTGGAATAAATAAGAGTATATGATATATATAGTGTATATGTATAGTCAGTCAACGTAGGTTAAATAATAAGCAATTTATTATTATTGGCTAATTAGAATAACCATTCCCCTTTTAAATTACTATTCGCTAAAGATTATATTGCCTTAGGATGTGATCCATGATTTCATTTAAAATATTATTTTTTTAAATAATATAATATTGTATAACTACAAATAAAATATTTTGTTTAGGACATACCAAAAATATATCACAGAGTACACCACCACCCCTGGACTAAGAATACTTCATTCCCCCTCATAATCATCATACGAACTGAGAATACTTACATACTAATTAGTATTTATTAAATATAGTGGATTTAGTATTCAAAAATGTCATCATCTCGCCCATGTGAAGAATACCAGGATTTCACTTTTCGGTCGACTTTTTATTGGTATTTTATATATGAAGATTTTTTATTTTTTTTTAATTTATCTTTATTACGTGTTTTATAGCGCTTATTTCAGTCTTATAACCTGTACATATACTAATTCGTTTATTGTTTTGGTTAGATTCAGCCCTTCTGTAACCTGTGCTTTTGGTGAAAACCTGGTATTCTTCACATGGGGGTAACTGCAAAGTGAAATATAACGGCAGATTGTCTGGTATTCTTCACATGGGGGTAACTGCAAAGTGAAATATAACGGCAGAAAGTCTGGTATTCTTCACATGGGGGTAACTGCAAAGTGAAATATAACGGCAGAATGTCTGGTATTCTTCACATGGGCCCATCATCTAGGAACAATGATGATGAATATATTATATGCGAAAGTTAATACTATCCTTCTTTGTGGTAGGTGTCAAGTCATATGTTTGATAGTGTGCATCTGGGTCATCTTCAATTGTACAGTATGTGTAGTCATGGTAACCTGTGTAGAGTGGTGTCGAAATGCCATTTAGATGTCACTTGTTATTTTAAAGCATTTGTAAAAGCTTTTGCGTCATTAACCGGTTATTTTCCCTTAAAGTACTCTGTAGTTGGTTTGCCAGGCATAAAAAGGCCGTGTCCTTGCTGTACTGGTGTTTTAGAGGACATAAAAGTCATTTCTTCTGTATTTGTACTGTATTTGTACTTTAGAGGACATAATCTGCAATCTCGTGACACGATAAGCTGGATACTCTTGAAAACAGTGTCGCTACCATGACGACGGCTAACAGCTGATATTGCCACGTCGACGTTTCTTTGTTTCTTTGTTCTCTCGTTGTTCGGTTGACCAATCAGAGCGTTTTTTGTCTCTGTGTTGGAGGTGTATACAGAACTCAGTAGTTCAGTGTTATGTTTTTGCCCAGAGCCTAAGAACATCGGCTTTTGGCACCTCCGTGTTTTCAGTCTTTAGTCTTACATTAGTAGGCTTAATTATAGGACGTATATCTGTTATCAAACGAGCTACAAACGATTTACACAAACGAACTACTTACTTACTCAACAAACTTAATTATATCTTATTAACTTTACTGCTTTTGCTGTCTGTTGTTCATTATATTTGTTGATGAAATATTATATCGGAATACTGATCAATAGTCAGACACCCCACCTTCTTGATATACTAAAGGTTAGAGAGACCGGTTACAGATAAACAATTGCGACATATGTTGAGTGGTTTGAAGTGAATCTAATGCTATTTCATATGCCCAACATAAATTGTCTGTTGCTCTCTTTATACATGACCAAACTTAGTGAAGGTCGGCAGATTAGTGTGCAGTATTGTGCAGCATTGTGTATGATTGTAACTGATAACAAAGCATCTCCTAAAGAATGCGCCATATACGTTAATCTATAGCCTTTTCGTTGTGACTAGTTTAAGTCATAACTCTGTTTACATATTTAGAACGCCACGTCCTAAAGGAACTGTTAATATTTCCCGAAAGTGAATAATATTTGTCAGAGATTATATATTACGATCAGTCGAATAATACAGTAGGCTTACACCATCAATCATTAAGCTCCGAACTCAGTCTCCCGGGTATATCCAACGGGTGAATGATTGCGCATAGACTGGCTTCGGCTAATGTAGTGTACCAAATACTCGTCATAAGCTAAAGACTATCTATCATCCAAAAGACATTCTAATTTTGGCAGGTTAAACTGTCAAAGGTCTTCAAAAGCGCAAACAATAACAGATATTGCTTCTGGATTGCTGTGTAAGCAATCTAGTAGAAAGTACCGGTCGACCGGTAACCAGTAGGCCTGACTGCCTGATCATCCGGACCGGTACCTACTTACGGTACAGGTACAGCAGTATTATTCGATTGTGGTATTGTATACCGGTAGGCTGTTTAAGAGATTAGGGACTGTACACCCCTTGTTTCTTTTGGAGCTTACTTATTTCTGTCAGTTTTATTTATTTGTAGGCCAGTATTGAGCAGAAGGCGTCCAAGCCTGTGCAGATTGTACGGATTATTTGTAGGCTTGACTGTTGGCTAACTGTTGATTAGGGCTGAACGGATTGCAGTGCATGTAGAGTGTATGTCCGATAAAGAACGGTTAGGAAGTAGGGGCAGCCATTGCTGTAAGGTAAACCCCCATCTAAAGAATAAGTCGTACTACTGGGTTAGAACGCATACTACTTAACCATTTCGGAGTCTGCATGTCCTGTGGTTTATTTAGGCTTGATAGGAGTCCGCCAGCGTTTGGTCTGTACTTTGTTTGTGTAGTCTGTACGGGTAGCGTATAATTTTATTTAGATAATTTGTAGGCTGGATAGTTGTCTGGCTGTTGTTGGGTTTGAGGAAATTTCGGTGTGTGTAAAGCATCTGTCCGATAAAGAACGGTTAGGAAGTAGGGGCAGCCATTGCTGTAAGGTAAACCCCCATCTAAAGAATAAGTCGTACTACTGGGTTAGAACGCATGCTACTTAACCATTTCGGAGTCTACATATACCGTAGTTTGTTTAGGCTTGATAGTAGTCTGTCAGTATTTGGTCTGCATTTTGTTTGAATAGTCTGTACGCGTAGCGTAATATTTATTATTCAGAGTTTATGCGATTATTCGCAACATTCATATTCCCCAAGTTTGTTCCTACAGTAATTGTGTTTGTTATACATACCGTTATAGTTAAACTAACCCCGGTACTATACGGGCTGCTTGGCGTAGGTAAAGACTGGTGATTTTGTGCACCGGTCACTCCAGCAGATGCCGTGGTTCTTTTAGCTGTTCAAGTATTTTTAACTACTAATTATTTGTCATACAAGTACTTGTACCTAATTTAGGGTTTAGTGTACAGTACTTTCCGAAGGTGATTAGTGTGTAGGCAGTGTATTTGTGTTGTAAAGTGGTTAATAGGCACGTTGGTTCTGGTAGACCTCGGTAATTAACTTCTGGGTAGGAACACTCCGTGATACATAACGTAGTACCTATAGCGATACGGTTATAGGTCGTCAGGCGGTGGTATTTTCCTATCTGGACAGCGCAGTATATTTACTACTACTTATTATTTTCAAATACCGTAGTAACCTGTCCGTTGTAATAACCAGATATTCTAACCCTTTGTTAGGCTGGTTAGTAGACTTCTTGTAAAATTACCCTAAAAATTTGTATTTGTGTATTTGTAATTAAATTTTTTGTGTTTATTTAGAGATTGTAATCTCAACCCGAATTGTACGTAATTTGTAGTATTAAGTAACTTAGGTAAATTAGAATTATTTGTTTTAGTGTCTAACAAGTAGCACTCCACTAAGAGCGCATAGCTTATGTGTAGTGACTCCCCCAGAAATAATAACATTTATTTCAACATTGACAAAACCCATTAAACGGGTATATATATATTATAAATCAACTCAAACGATTTATAAATAGTAGGCCTGCCATATAGCAATTAGGTCTCAATATCAGTTGGACTACTGCTCAAATAACGGTAATAAAGTAAGTTAAAGTAACCAAGTAACCCTTAAAATTCAGAAAGCGGGAGATGGATATATCCTAGACGAGACTCTTCTAGATTCGGACAGGACGTTAGATGGGTTTGATAGCGTTGTCACGAGCTCTTCTCCTTCAACTACAATGAGGGCGGTTTCCCATTCTAACTCTTCCTGGATAACATCTCCCACGAAGGTAGGGAGAGATCTGTTCCCAGGCGAGGCACAGGCTCGGGCAACAGCAATACTTGACAGGGCCCGTCGTGGTAGTGAAGCAATAGCTTATCAGTCATCTTCCTTGGGTGAGGGAGTGTCGGAAGTTGGTTCGGTACTTCCAGTTTCTGGCGTCGGTGAGTCGGTCCCTTCGGCATCTGGGGTTGGTGAGTCGGTTCCCCTAGTGTCTGGAGTAGGTGAGTCGGTTCCTTCGGTGTCTGGGGTTGGTGAGTCGGTTCCTTCAGTGTCTGGAGTCGGCGAGTCGGTTCCTCAAGTGTCTGGGGGCGGTGGGTCAGTCAGTTCAGTGTCTAGAGTCGGTGAGTCGGTTTCTCAAGTGTATGGAATCGGTGAGTCGGTTCCTCAAGTGCCTGGGGTTGGGGAGTCGGTCCCTCAGCTGTCTGGAGTAGGTGAGTCGGTTCCTTCGGTGAACGGGGTTGGTAAGTCAGTTCCTTCACTGTCTGGAGTGGGTGAGTCGGTTCCTTCGGTGTCCGTGGTTGGTAAGTTGGTTACTCAAGTGTATGGGGTTGATGAGTCCGTTCCTCAAGAGTCTGGAATCGGTGTGTCGGTTTCTCAATTGTTTGGAGTCGGTGAGTCAGTTCCACAAGTTTCTGGAGCTAGTGAGTCGGTTCCTCAAGAGTCCGGGATCGGTGACTCGGTCCCTTCAGTGTCTGGAGCTGGTGAGTCGGTTCTTTCAGTCTCTGGAGTCGGCGAGTCGGTTCCTCATGTGTCTGGGGTCAGTGAGTCAGTTCGTTTAGTGTCTAGAGTCGGTGAGTCGGTTTCTGAAATGTATGGATTCGGTGAATCGGTTCCTCAAGTGTGTGGGGTTGGTGAGACGGATCCTCACGTGTCTGGGGCCGGTGAGGCGGTCCCTTCAGTGTCTGGAGTCGGCGAGTCGGTTCCTCATGTGTCTGGGGTCAGAGAGTCAGTTCGTTTAGTGTCTAGAGTCGGTGAGTCGGTTTCTGAAATGTATGGATTCGGTGAGTCGGTTCCTCAAGTGTCTGGGGTCGGTGAGTCGGTCCCTTCAGTGTCTGGAGTCGGCGAGTCGGTTCCTCATGTGTCTGGGGTCAGAGAGTCAGTTCGATTAGTGTCTAGAGTCGGTGAGTCGGTTTCTGAAATGTATGGATTCGGTGAGTCGGTTCCTCAAGTGTGTGGGGTTGGTGAGCCGGTTCCTCAAATGTCTGGGGTCGGTGAGTCAGGCGGCGCTGTATCTAGAGTCGGTGACTTGGTTTCTCAGGTGTATGGAGTCGTGCCTGCAGTCGGTGAGCCGGCTCCTTCAGTGTCTGCATCCAGTGAGTCGGTTGTTCCGGTGTCTGGGGTCGGCGAGTCGGTTCCTCCAGTGTCTGGAGTCGGTGAGCCGGTTCCTTCGGTGTTTGAGGTTGGGGAGTCTGTCTCTTCAGTGCCTGTAGTCGGTGACTCTGTTCCTTCAGTATCTGGTTTCGGTGAGTCTGTCCGTTCAGTGTCTGGAGTCGGTAAGTCGGCTCCTCAAATGTCTAGCGTCGGTGAGTCGGTTCCTCAGGCTTCTGGGGTCGGTGAGTCATTCCGCTCAGTGTCTGGAGTCGATGAGTCGGTTCCTCCAGTGTCTGGAGTCGGTGAGCCGGTTCCTTCGGTGTTTGGGGTTGGTGACTCTGTCTCTTCAGTGCCTGTAGTCGGTGAGTCTGTTCCTTCAGTATCTGGATTCGGTGAATCTGTCCGTTCAGTGTCTAGAGTCGGTGAGTCGGCTCCTCAAATGTCTCGTGTCGGTGAGTCGGTTCCTCAGGGGTCTGGGGTCGGTGAGTCATTCCGCTCAGTATCTGGATTCGGTGAATCTGTCCGTTCAGTGTCTAGAGTCGTTGAGTCGGCTCCTCAAATGTCTCGTGTCGGTGAGTCGGTTCCTCGAGTCTCTGGAGTCGGTGAGTCTGTTCCTTCGGTGTTAGGGGTTGGTGAGTCTGTCCGTTTAGTCTCTGGAGTCGGTGAGTCGGCCCCTCAAGTATCTGGAATCGGTGGATCGGTTCCTTCATTGTCTGGAGTCGGTGAGTCGGTTCCTCAAGTGTCTAGGGTTGGTGAGTCGGTTCCTCAAGAGTATGGGGTCGGTGAGTTGGTTCCTTATGTGTCTGGAGTCGGTGAGTCAGTCCCTTCAGTATCTGGAGTCGGTGAGTCGGCCCCTCAAGTGTCTGGAGTCCGTGGGTCGGTTCCTTCATTGTCTGGAGTCAGTGAGTCGGTCCCTCGAGTGTCTGGGGTTGTTGAGTCGGTTCCTCAAGACTATGGTGTCGGTGAATTGGTTCCTTCAGTGTCTGGAGTCGGTGAGTCAGTCCCTTCAGTATCTGGAGTCGATGAGTCGGCCCCTCAAGTGTCTGGAGTCGGTGGGTCACTTCCTTCGGTGTCTGTTATCAGTGTGTCGGTCCCTTCGGTGTCTGTTGGTATTGGTGTGTCGGACACTCAAGGGTCTGGGGTCGGCTCGTCAGGGCCTCCAATGTCTGGAGCTGGCACGTGTCCAGTATGTTTGAGGGTCTTCGGAATAAAAGCCAATGGGACTCTGCGCACACATGGCCCACCTGCCAACCGGTGCCTGGGATCTAGTGTCCAGCCAGATGCTTCAGCCTCCTTGCAAGGTCCCCCCATCAGACATTCCCAAGGGGAATTATCAGAGTGGGATATTTTGAATATAGTACGAGGGTGGCGAACAAGGCAGCTGAGACATGTCCCAAAGGCATCGAGGACCAACTTAGCTGACCTGTTCGCTGAGTTGTTTACTGCTATTGCAGACGAACCGATGAGAGTCCATAAATGGATCTGGCTACTCATAGTTGGCGACTTCTGTATCCCAGCGCCAAGTCGAGGGGGGAGGAAACACCAGCGATCTCTTGCTTCCCTCATTAACCAAAGGATCGCCGATTTCCGTGCCATGGTTAATTCAGGTTCAGGTTTTCCAACACCACCATTTCGGACATCTGGCCCCTATTGCCAGAGGCCCCAGGAGGAGTCGGTTAGACTGGCTACCATGGTGGCAGAGAAGATAGAGGATGGTGACATCAAGGGAGCTATACGGTTAGCTTCCTCGAAGAACGCCATTGCCCCCAACACACCGGAGACACTAGAGTTGCTACGGGGAAAGCACCCTGCCAGACCAGATGATAGAAGAGACCCACCACCGCCTGTCACCTCGTCTGCTCGCCCTTGTACCCCCACGATACTCC
This sequence comes from Nemertoderma westbladi, assembly GCA_032718475.1. Taxonomy (NCBI): domain Eukaryota; kingdom Metazoa; phylum Xenacoelomorpha; order Nemertodermatida; family Nemertodermatidae; genus Nemertoderma; species Nemertoderma westbladi. Next base: position 74,657 of record JAUCBJ010006816.1, on the reverse strand, counting down.
GGAGGTTGATCTCATCCTTCCCTAGCGGGAGTGCTGGAGGCCCAGATGGGGTGCGGCCTCAGATATATAAGGATCTTGTCACCCCAACAAATGGCGAAGCTGGAGAACGCCTCCTGTCATCCCTAGCAAGGTTCGTTGATGTTACCATGGCGGGCAAGGTGCCAACTGCTATCCGGCCTATATTCTTTGGGGCAAACTTGTTTGCATTCAAGAAGAGTGGGCCGGGAATCCGTCCCATAGCTGTTGGGGTTACCCTTCGTCGTTTGTGTGGCAAGTTCTCTGGAACCTTAGCTGCAGAGAAACGGACAGAGTCATATGGATCGGTTCAGCTGGGTATTGGCTGCAAGTTAGGTGCGGAGGGGGCTGCCCACGCAGTAAGGGCGCTGGTCAATGGGGAAAATCCGGCGGGTTTCGTGTTGCTAAAAATAGATTTTAGTAATGCATTCAACTCAATCCGCCGAGACTCAATGCTGGAGACTGTCCATGCTGCTCATCCCGCGATTTATAATTACACCCTTGCTGCCTATGGGGAGGCAACCTTTCTCCTTAATGGTGACCAAGTCCTACTCTCTGACGAGGGCGTACAACAAGGGGACACAGATGGCCCGCAGCTGTTCGGAGACACAGAAAACTCAACCATCCAGGCATTGGAATCGGCTTTCAATGTCTGGTACCTGGACGATGGAAACCTAGCTGATGACCATCGGGTTGTGCTGAGGGACCTCTCAAGGTTGATCGATGATGGGAGGAAACTTGGGCTGATGATTAACCCCACAAAGAGCGAGTTGTTTTTCTTGGGGCCCGAGACAGAAGAATCACGTGCCGAGATCCAGATGGAGTTCGATGCTATCTGTGCCGGCATCCCATGCCCGCCGCTGGATCAGTTGACCATTCTTGGCGCCCCCATCGGAGAAGCTGCCATCGCCTCTTGCCTCACAGCCAAGGTCGGTGACCTCACCACTCTAGTTAGCCGGCTTCCACTCCTTGACGCACATCACGGCTTTTTCCTCCTGAGGAACTCATTTGCCATACCCAGGCTGATGTACTTCCTTAGGGCTGCCCCATGTTTTAGGTTCCCCACCCTTCTTAGGGACTATGATCGAGTGCTTCGTGGTGCCCTTCAAGTGGTTGCCAATACAGAAATTGGTGACCCAGCATGGGCCCAGGCTTGCCTACCAGCACGGGTTGGCGGTCTTGGTTTGGGATCAGCAGTGCAGCTCGCACCCTCTGCCTTCCTGGCTTCTGCGGCTGCATGTTCAACCCTTTCAAACCGCTTGTACCCTTCCGCAGGGATGCCGAGCCCAGCACGGGAATTAGCCATGACCATACGGAATGCGTCACTCCCCCCCGACTCAGCACCACCCACTGTGTCAACACAGAGGGTGTGGATGGCGCCCATCCATCAAGAAAGCCTCGCCACCCTCCGTCTTGTAGCTTCTACTCTCGACCTTGCTCGACTGAACTCCCTCGATCACCCGACCGCTGGCTGCTGGCTTGATGCTCTTCCTAGTGCAGCTCTGGGGCTAAAACTAAGCGATGCGCAGTTTCGAATTGCCATCGCCATTCGCCTTGGAGAAAAGGTGGTAGAGCCCCACATCTGCGACCGTTGTGGCAATCCAGTAGCGTCCAATGGTCTACATGGTCTCTCATGCCGGAGGAGCGCAGGCCGGTTCCCTCGCCACACCATGGTTAATGATATTGTGAGACGGGCATTGGTCAGCTGTGGGGTTCCCTCCATTCTGGAACCATCAGGACTCTGCCGCAATGACGGGAAGCGTGTAGACGGGGTGACACTTGTGCCTTGGTCCCAGGGTCGAATGCTAACCTGGGATGCCACAGTGGTTGACCCCCTTGCCCCTAGTCACCGCCAACAGACGCTAATTGCAGGGGGTCGTGCTGCAGAGGGTGCCGAACAGGGAAAGAACTTGACATATGCGGAGGTGATGGAGCGGGGTCATATATTTCACCCTGTTGCGTTCGAGACCCTGGGGCGCCCCGGTCCGGAGACGTCCTCCTTCCTCCAGGAGATTGGGTCCCGTCTCCACACCATGACTCATGAGCCGCGCTCCCACAGGTTTCTACTTCAGCGTATCGTCATGGCCATTCTGGTGGGCAACGCGGCGTCTGTCCTGGCAACTGCTGGCCCATCCCCTGGTGGACTCTTTGGGGATTAGGGCCCGGTCAGTAGCCTTTGCCGTAGCATACTCTAACGCAATGTTCAATGTATCGTATATTACAATATTACTTTTAGTTTTATATTATATCTTAGTAAATTCAGAAATCCAATTATTCTAAAATAATTGATATACCGGTATTTACGATAGGCCTATTATATATTTATATACTTGTGCTGAAATCATACCGGTATTCTGTAATTAATTCTAGTCTGTAATTATACTTATATATATACATTATAGGTGTAAACTGCATACCGGTATTCACGATAGGCCTATTATATATTTATATATTTGTGCTAAAATTACCTACCGGTATTCTGTGATAAACTAGTCTGTAATAATACTTATATATACTATAAGCATACCGGTATACTAATATATTATATATCACGCTACACTGAGTAGCAGTATCGGTAATTAATTACTAGGCTAGCAGTTAATTCTGAATTACTAGACTTGCTTAGACTGTAATATAGCAGTAGGCATTCAACTGTGCAAACCAACATGTCTGATACTAAACAGAACCTGTCAGACAGTTTATTAGATGTAACTATCTGCGACTCAGATAGAGGTGTAGAACCGTCTAGTCCTAAGTTCAGTTCACCTCCCACTGTGAGGAAGGTCATCCCTCCAGTAGTAATAACAGAACCTAGGCTGGTCCAACATCGTAGGTCTATCATAGGCACTCGAGCTCAGGTCAAGCGGGACCAAGAAGCAGCGGAACAGCAACCACCCGCGAGCCAAGAACTTATTTCTCAGCGGCCCGTCAGCTCCAGTAGTGAAGATACGGTAGAACTGACACCCGAACGCGGAGCAAGGATGATGGATGCGGCTTATTCAGATCCCCTTCTCATCCTTCCTGCAGCCGTACTCACTAGGTTATTGATTGCGGTGGAGAAACAATGGAACTTCCCCGGACCCGGACTCCCGTTTGATTTATCAGAAGCTGCCTGGGAAGACATACACCGGATGGGAGTAGCCAAGGAAACCATCGATCCAGCTGTGTGGAAGAGGTCCGCAGCCGGATACGCACAGGGATTCTTCAGCTCTATGGAGCGAGTAGAAAAACAACTGTTTCAACAACCTAAAGGACCTCAAGAGCAGGGACAACTGCTTTATCAAGTTAGAGAAAGAATTCTGCGAATCAGGCTAATATTATCAGCCTTTGAAGAGGCTTCTAAAAGAAGACAAGACACGTCGTTGCAAGTTGCCGTAAAGACTTGGTTTCAACGGGTGAGTCGCCAGGTTCAAGGAACAGCTCAGTGGAAAGCTCAGCTGGAGGAGCGCTCAACCCATGGAGAATCAACGGACGCTACTTTTTCCCAAGTGGAAAGTGAAGCGACGGCAGAGAAACCGCATAAGAGGGATGCCATTGACATCTATCTGTCAGACTATCAGCGTTTTTTGGGAGATGAAGAGTTGAGGAGAAGGCTAGATGGACTTAGCCCTAATAGTGAAGGAGCCCAGCGTGTGTTGGATGCAATTGATGTGGATAGGTTAGCGGCGAACCAAGCTAAATTCGATGAACAACTCCGCATCGCTAGAGACCAAGAAGGACAAGTAAGGAAAAAACGTATAGAAGACAGAAAGATAGCAGCAGTGGCAGAGGCAGAAAGAAAAGCGACCTTGGCAGGAGCAGCGGCAGAGGCAAAAGCGGCAGCAGCAGAAGCAGCGGCAGAGGCAAAAGCGGCAGCAGCAGAAGCAGCGGCAGAGGCAAAAGCGGCAGCGGCAGAGGCAAAAGCGGCAGCGGTGGCGGAAGCAGAACGGAGAGCGGCTGAAGAGATCGCCCAACTGGAGTTGGAAAATCTTCAAGAGAAGCAAGACGACTTCAGTAAACAGTTAACAGCTAGTAATATGCAGATGATGAATCGATCTACTCCCAAAAGACAGGGTTATACATCATCTGAGGAAGGCGATACCACCGATACTGAAGGCAAAGGAAATCGATCTCGCCTAAGCAGACGTAAAAGAACATCCCACCGTCAAAAATTGCCTGATTTGCCTCCAGCTGTTAGAAGGCAACTAAATAACACCAACTTAGGTAGTACAGAACCCACAGACCAAATAATTACAATAGAGAGACTCCCTACTATAGTAGATGAGCCCGAAATAGTTAGGTCTGTTCCCGAAGCCACCCTTTCGGTCGTAGAGACACCTGTACTCCCTGAACCTACCTCTCAATTCCCTTTGCACAGCACTAAGCTACCTGTGCCCAGCAGAACAGCCCATGAGACAGCTCATGCCCTGGACTCCGAGCGAAATATTCATGATTTGTCGCCCGTTGTCCCTCGTCCGCCCGCTACAGCGTTGGCGAATCCCGCTTCGGCGGTTGAATGGGTGGATGAGAGATGACGGGGGATGGATCTCCTGCTCGGACAGATGCAGGAGACCGTTCAGCAATTCAAGGGCACAGTAAGGGAAAGTAGGTTAGAGTTGCAAGAAGTGCAGCAAAGTATCGCGCTAGAACGCGATAAATTAGTAAATACACAAAGGGGTATACCACCACCCCCTGTAACAATGTGTCAACCTGTTAGGTCTGAAGTATCTCATGCGCAAGGTGTGGAGCCTACACGCATCTATACTGCTAGCGAGGTAGAAACTCCTATAGTGAACCCTATTAAGGGTAATTATAGACCTGTTGATAATGATATTCCCTATAGACCGGATCATAATCCGAGAAATTTATATACCGATAACTCGATATTAAATAACACGATGGCCCAAGAAAGTTTTACGCGTCAAATGGCTAGAACCGAAGCCCGGCAAGCGGTAAAGGTGGGAGAGATCGTCAAATTCAATGGAGATGAGATGAAATGGTTACCTTTTAATGAATATTACAAAGATAACATACAGAACTCTGTGCTATCTAATGGAGAGAAACTTAGATTCCTCATCGAGTGCTTGGAAGGATCTCCCAAGTTAATGGCGTTAAAGTTTATTGGACATCCAGACGGATTAAGACAAGTTTGGGATACACTAAACATCAGGAATGGTAATAGGAATAACATAGCTGGGTATTTGTATGCAAAGTTGGTAGCGCCCCGAAAGTTTATTAGCAGCAGAATTATCGAGTTTTCCGATGAGATTCAGGAGATCTGCAGACAATTAGATTGGCTAGGTAAGTCTCATGAGTATCAGAATGCTATGGTTATTAGGGCAGTGGCTTCTACTTTACCGAAGGGTGGAGTAGGTACACGCTGGGATAAGAAAGTGCTATATATGATGGAACAACAACGACGAGACCCTACCATGGCTGATCTCATGTCATTCCTAGATGGAGAAGTGAAATTACAGCTCCTGAAACTGTCCAGAGAGAAGACACCGGAAAACAAGGTAAGTGAAAAACCCGTCTCTAGGAGAAAAGTAACACCAGTGTGTTATACAGACGATGGCGAAAGCCAGACTTCTCAAGGAGAAGATAGCAGGAAAGACACTGATAGATCTTATTACGTAAATAAAATGCCTAAAGATCAGGTAAGTAAATTCAAGTCTCGAACAAATGACAGGAGAGAACAGGTAAGAAAAACTCCTCCTACGTCTCCCAAGAGAATTCAGGTGAGAAAGCCCGAAGAAAAAGCAAGTGTACACAATGTGACTCAGAGTAAGGTGAGTAACATCAAACCGAAATGTGCGCTATGTGATGGGACCCATCGCTTAAATATGTGTTGTGACGGGATCCAGGAGGGATCCCGATTTATCCGGTGTGGTAATTTAGTCCACGCATCCCCGCCATGTATAAGGATGAAATAAAGTAACTGAGTTCTGAAGTTCGGTGTATAATAATAATAGGGCATAGGATATAGATATAGATATAATGTGTACAAGGCGGGATACGGTAACTAAAGTCCCGTGATCCCCTAACTAAACTAAAGTACAATACCAACCTACGCTAGCACTGCTGCACTGAGATAACTGAATCACTGATTAATAGGTTATTGGTTATATTGCACGGTGGCCTTATTGCTACTCAATCGATGCCTTGCCCCCCCTCTGATTGGTTGTTACCCTTGTTGGCGCCCCGTGGAGTGTTCCCGTTCACTCCACCTGTTCTCTCTGGGTTAGGGGTTTGGCCCCTGACCCTCTATTGTGTGCTTCCTTCCCACTCTTATTGGGATGGCACGAGTTGGTTAATTGCCCAATCTCGTGGCTCCCAATATTGCTTATCGGCTTATAACTTTATGGGGTGTTAGCGGGATTGAATAAGCTAACACTCCCCCCCATGCTATCTTCCCGGTAAGAAGATAGCATCAACCAAAAAGTGCGCTACAATCCCGCTGGATCCCGATCTAGTATCGGGTGTGGGGTGGAATTCTTTTCTCTTGGAGCCGGCTTTCCAGGCCGCCCCCTATGGGTATGATAATGCTACCCTGTGTGCCTGGCGTCTCATGTCGGGCCGATCGCGCTCACCTCTTCACGCGACTTTTGTTTCCCCAACACTTTCGCCCTATCTCCCCTCTACTCTCACCCTAACTCTCTCATACCCCCGGACTTCCTCGTCCCTCACTCAGCCTCTTATTCTCCCCCCCCCCCACACTAGAATTGCGTTCGCACTCTCTCCGCACTTCGCACTCTTATTCCGATCCTCAACTCCACTTTGACTATTTTATCTCTCCTGACGAACCTCCCCCCCCTCTCGTGCCGTCGCACTCAAGAAGCGTGAAATTGTCAGTTGTCTCGTCCATAGTGCCATAGTCACTTATCCCCCAGTCCCAGTAGCTAATTGAGAAAGGTTGTATGACTATAGTACTTACTCCAAACGTATGTATTTTAGATTACTAATTACTACGTACGTACATACAAATTGCACTTATATGATTATTTGCATTAATTAAATTTACACTTAATAGTTCGTATGTTCCACGCGGCGCCTTCCAGGCACACCACGTCTCAGTCTCACTCCCTCGACTCTGAGAACCTATCTGTTCCTCCTGACGTCCTCTTCCCTGGCCCGTTTCTTGGTTATCACCGTTCCTCTGGCATCATCCGCTTTCTGCTTTCGGACCTTCACCGCCACTTCCTTGCTAATCCCGGTCGTTGGCTCCTTGGGCGCTGGTGTTATTAGTGCCCGATATCGCTTCGCCGGTGGCCCCTCAGAATGGCCCGGTTGTCTCCCTCGAGTGGCGTCCCATAGGATCATTTTCATTGCCTTTGGTACGTGTTCCGCCAAGAAATCCCTAAACTCCCTCCGGTTCTCTGGTGTCCACCTGTCCAGGTACCGTTGCGTGTTCATAACTCCGGCGAACGACGCCGCCGTTGCTACCTCTTGATAGGTAAACGGTAACCTTCGCTTTATGATTTCCATGTGGGTCTCCTGGTTTATGAGGAAGAAACCCCACTTGAATTCTTGGGCCTTCATGCGCTGGCGCGTCATGGCCCCGACGTCCGCCCACTCCTCGAATCTCGTGAACTTCTCCTCGTCGCTCATCCAGTCGCACTCGCGCCCGTAGTGTCCCCGAAAGTGGCACTTTGGACATCGGTTATGCAACCGTGGACACGCCCCCATCCTGTGGCTTGGTTCTCTAAAGTAGAGACAAAAGGTTCCCCGTTGGAACCGGTATAGGCAGCTGCTTTCCTGATGGGTCTGTCTCCCACAGTAGTCGCAGCCGAGTACCAATGTCTCCCGTCCCACCTCGTCTTTCGTCCCGAGCGATCTCCGCGGTCTGTGGAGTCGCTGGTAGGCGAACTTCTCTACGTTGGTCTCCCTGTTTACGTCGATCTCTCCGCCCCTCTCGGGCATCGTCTCCCCGAACACTATCCGTGGTGCCGTCCCCGGTTGTTCGCCCAACCTGATGGTGCTCCCCGCGAAATCCATCGCCGGGTTCTCGTGCACCCAGGTCCGCTTGCCGGATCTGTTCCAGAAGGCCCTCGCCCCACTGGCCGTCACCACCCTTCCGCCAACCCAGTCCGTGTCCGAGTGGCCTATCCTTTCGATGGGCGGCATCTCTCCGAACTCGTCGCCGTCGTCTTCCTCTTCTGGTAGTGTTTCCAACCCCGGTATCCCGATGGATCCACTATGTCCCTTCCCGCCTTGGCTCTCGCCCGTAGCTCTCCATCCCTCTAGCTCCCTTAGCTTCCTTGGCGGTTGGTCGCCCTCGGCGCCCGCTGGTATGGGCATCGTTTGCAACCCCGACGTCGACTGTTTCGGCGATCCCACCGTCCATCCCAATTCTCGCCCTAGAGACTCCCCCGAACTCCCTGACGAAGTCCAATGAAGTTCGTCTAGGCCCGCCTGTTCCTCGAAGCCGTAACTCTGTGCCCTGGCCTCCTCTTCCCTCTCCTCTGCTTCTATCCTCTCCCGTCTAGCGACTTCTTCCAGTCGCTTTGCTTCTCGTCTGTCCGCCTCTAGCTGCTCCCATCTCTGATACGGTGTATCTGTCTCCCCGTCTACCAGATGTCGGCTGTTGTAGTACACCGACTCGCCCTTCAGCCCTGGGTGGTCTACCAGACCGTCAAAGGCCACTTTAAAGGCTCTCCTGTAGCTTAGGGGTGATCCCGATAACAGAAATGCCCCTGGTTCCCTCTCGATAACCACGGTCATGAATAAGTTAAGCAAACTTATCATCATCCAGTCCTCCTGCAGGATATATCGCTTCTGATATACCTTTATCGCTCCCCTGCGGAACTGATATACCTCCTGCTTTCCCGGTCTCGCTCCCCACTTCAGCGAGTTCGCTAGTTCTGCCCCGTATTCTTCCCTAAACTTTCCCCAGTCCATCGGTTTGTGGCATACGAGCCCCAATAATTGGCCCATCGCCACAGCCCCGCATTGGCCTGTGTTTTCGACTACCCCCAATCCATCCGGTGCCGTCATAGCCATAAAGACTTTCTGCATATCCAGGAGGTTGGTGGCGTCCGGACCGATGATCCTCTCCGCGTCCTCGCGAATCGCCGATCCCACCTTCGTCGTCGACTTCTCCCTTACTAAGACTTGTACCGCTTTCGGTAATCGGTCTAGTTTCGGCCCGTCCTTCTTCCCATACGTCCCTAGGTCGAATAAGAAGATGTCCCCATTTGGCGCGGCCAAATGTAGGAGTATGGTCCTGGCCGACCCTGCCGTTCCTCGTCTTGAACCCGCTTCGTCTTCCACGGTTCCCTCGTCATCTAGGATCATATATCCTCCCCTGTTGACGGACTCTATGAACCTCTTCCAGTCCTTCCTCGGTGATTCCCTCGGATACTTCGGAATCCCGAACTTCGCCTTGTCCCCTTTCACCACGTAGTGGAAGTGTTGGAAGATCGCGTTGTCCAGCGACGGCGTTCCGTAGGTCCCGACCAGCCGCTGCTCGTGCATCTCCCGGAAGTGGTCCTGCAGCGCTCGTGCCGCGTGACCCCTTTCCAACTTCTCGTAGTATCCTCTCGTCTTCTCCTCCGGGTGTCTTTCGGTGAAATCCACCAGTATTTCTTTTCCTCCTGACTCCGCCTTCCTCTTCCTGATCAACTTACTCGCCATTCCGAACACTACACTCGCTCACCTGCAGGGTGGTGCCTTACCAAGGCGCAATACAGATGAGTGATGTATTAAGATATTTCGTACGGTTCGATAATGGCCTACTTTCTACTTAATTGCGCCTTTTAGCCTAAATTTAACCTAATTAATTTTGAAGCTAGTAAATGAGCCTAATTTACAATTTCTGTCCGTTACTTTTATTATGTTCTAGAACGACTTCCCTTGTGTTGCCACTATTTCCTAACTTTCAGCCCTGTTCTATTTATTTTAATTCTACTGTCCTACTACCTATTACTGCCTATGGATTATTCTATTCTCTAATCCATATTCTGGCCTACTTTGTGGGCCTATGCAGTACAGCAGTATACGTCGTGTGGCCACACGATTTACCCAGCTGTACTCATATGCCCCCCTCTCGCTACTAACTCTACTTACTGCTAACTAATATCTATATCCTATTTACCCCTTTTACCTCTTACTCTCTCTCTTCTAACTAATGGTACTGCGTACCCTCTAACTCTAACTAACGGTACTACGTACCTACTAACTCTAACTCTAACTAGCGGTACTACGTACCCTCTAACTCTAACTCTAACTGGCGGTACTACGTACCCTCTAACTCTAACTCTAACTAGCGGTACTACGTACCCTCTAACTCTCTAACTCTAGGCACTACGTACCTACTAACTAACTAACTCTAGGTACTACGTACCTACTAACTCTCTAACTCTAGGCACTACGTACCTACTAACTCTCTAACTCTAGGCACTACGTACCTACTAACTCTCTAACTCTAGGTACTACGTACCTACTAACTCTCTAACTCTAGGCACTACGTACCTACTAACTAACTAACTCTAGGTACTACGTACCTACTAACTAACTAACTCTAGGTACTACGTACCTACTAACTCTCTAACTCTAACTAGCGGTACTACGTACCCTCTAACTCTAACTCTAACTGGCGGTACTACGTACCCTCTAACTCTCTAACTCTAGGCACTACGTACCTACTAACTAACTAACTCTAGGTACTACGTACCTACTAACTCTCTAACTCTAGGTACTACGTACCTACTAACTCTCTAACTCTAGGCACTACGTACCTACTAACTAACTAACTCTAGGTACTACGTACCTACTAACTAACTAACTCTAGGTACTACGTACCTACTAACTAACTAACTATTTTTTATTTTATTTTTATTTTATTTGTGTGGGAAGGGCGTCTCGCCCTCAATCCCACCCCCCTCAGTCCAAAACTTGGACGACTAAACTACGCACTAACTCCACTTCTAAGGTGCCCCTTCTAGAAGACAGCATTTCCCTACAGCTCTCCTGTAAGTTTTTCTGTCCTTCGCACCTATCTTTCCACCTATTCGCACTTCTACCGATCGGACTCTTCCGTCCTCGTCGGAGTAGGTGCCTACAACTCTCGCCAACCGCCATTGGTTGTTGATGATAGTATCATCCGTGACGATTACGAGATCTCCCTCTTTTAACTCCCTGTTCGGTTTCCTCCACTTGCTTCGCTTATGGAGCGTGGGTAGGTATTCTTCTACCCACCTCCTCCAATACTCTGCGCTTATTGCTTTAGCGACTTTCCAACTCTGGCGGGAATGTATATCATCTGGGTCTACACCCCGCATATCGATGGTCGCTGGCCTTTCCATCAGAAAATGGCTAGGCGTCAACACGTCTAATGACTCAGGGTCATCATTCTCCGGGTATAGCGGTCTGCTATTAATGATCCCCTCGCACTTCGCAAGTACTGTCCGTAAGACGTCTTCAGTGACCATGTGGGTGTTCATTAACTTCGTCATTAGACGCTTTGAACTGCCCACCAGTCTCTCGAAGCATCCTAGTGTATGTGGTGCATACGGCGTCCTTCTCTCCCACTTTACTTGTCGTCTTCTCATGGCCGCCCTGACTTCTTCTCCTTCTAAGATGTCCAAGGCTTCTGCCATCTCACTCTCTGCGCCCACAAAGTTGGTGCCGTTGTCGCTGTATATCACTGCGATCGTCCCACCTTTGCGGTCCCTAAACCTTTCTAAGGCGTTAATGAATGCTGATGCGGTTGCATCTTGGGCGAGTTCTATCCCTACCGCCCGCGTATTGTTGCATACGAAGATAATACCGTAGCGTTTCTCCGTGTGTCGCATCACCTTGATCTTTATCGGCCCGAACATGTCCACACCGCAATGCGTAAATGGCGGGTCGTGCTGTCTTACCCTACTCGCCGGTAGTGGCGCCATCTCCTGTACGGCTCGTTCCTTCTTCACTCGTCGGCAGGTCTGGCACTGCCCCACTACCGCTTTAACCTTCTTCCTTAATTGTTTGACCCAATAGGTCCTCCTTATCTCTGTGAGGGTTCGGTTGGTGCCCCCATGCAGTATCGATTTGTGGGAGTCCCATATGATCTGGTGGACTATAGGCGATCCTGTGGGAATGATGATGGGTTTCGGTGGCACGACTATGCTGTTGTTATATCCCACCCTAGAATTCATTACTAGAATCCCATCCTCGTTGAGTTGTGGCGACAGCGTAATCAACTCGCTGTCCCGTCGGAGGTGCTGTTGGTTGCCGACACGTTCCACCTCGTCGCCGTAGTTCTTCCGTTGTTCATGGCGGATTATTGCCTTGGCTGCTCCTTCCAGATCTATGGTTTCCCTGGTTTTCTTCTCCTTATTAACTCCCGCGAGGAAATTCCCGAAGGCTCTCCAGTACGCCACTAGTTTCTTGGTCTTGTACCAACTAGAACTGTAGCTGAGGAGTTTGTCCGTCGGGTTATCGCGTAGTTCTTGCTTTGGTTGCACGTCCCTAATCTCCCTCACCATCTGGGAGTATATCTCTTCTCCCTCCGAGTCTCCCTCTTCTCCCTCTGACACCACTTCTGAGCCCGGCTCCACCTTTCTCATTGGCGGCCAGGCCTCTTTATCGCTCAGAAATTGTGGCCCATGTTGCCACAATACTTCCTTCTTTAAGAAAGTGTGGCGTTCCACGCCCCTCGACAGCAAGTCCGCTGGGTTCTCGTCTGTTGGGCAGTAGTGCCACCTTTCCAGTTCTGTGCTCGCCCTTATTTCGTCCACTCTATTCGCGACGAATATTGGGTATCTCGTCTTTTCGTTGTGTAGCCAACCAAGCACTACCATGGAGTCCGTCCAGTAGTGTGTCTCCACTATGTTGGGAATTGTATCCACTAGGTAGGCTGTGGCTCTAACTCCTAGTCTCGCAGCTGTCAATTCTAACTTGGGAACAGATGCTGAATCTGGCGGCGTTGACTTAGCTTTACTAAAGGCTAGTCTGGGCTTGTGAGCCCCCTCTCGTTGTACTAAATAGAGTGCCGCTCCGTATGCCTCTAACGACGCGTCGGAGAACATATGTAGGTCCAGATTCGTCATGTTCCCGTCCGGGAAATACACTCGCGGCATGTTGTATGTTCCCATCCTTTCCAAGTCTCCTGTCCATTTGCTCCACTGTTTCTTAATGTCCTCTGGTACCTCTACGTCCCACTCATCCTTCAATTTATATACTCTCTTGAGTATCTGTTTCCCCGTGACTAGTAATGGGGATGCTAGGCCTAGGGGATCGTATATCCTTGCTATATACGATACATAACCCCTCTTCGTATGGGTGTCTGCGCCCTCTTGGCTCAGCTGATACTTCAGTTCGTCTGTTCCTCTATCCCACACGATTCCCAATGCCTTTTGCTGCGATTGTGTTCTCTTATTCGCCATGTCCTGTCCTTTGGCTGTTGTAGGGTTGTCCATGGTCGATTCTGGTTTCTTGTCCTCTATTGCCTTGATAAATTCTTCTGAACTGGATTGGAATTTGGTCAGGTTGAAGCCGGATCCTTTCAGGATGTCGCGAACCTCGCGCCCTGTTTCCAGTATCTCCTCAACCATATTTCCAGACTCCATACCGTCGTCTACGTAGAAGCCGCGTCGGATCATATCGACGGCCCTACTGCTATATATATCTTCCTTCCCCTTTACCGTGTCTCTTACTGCCATAGTCGTCGTAAATGAGGACGACTTGGCCCCCATGTTTTGTACTACCATCTTATATGCCGGTATTATAGGCGGTTCTTCCTCGCCGTTATACCATAAGAAGCGTTGACTGTCGCTGTCTTCCTCTGTTACACGGACTTGGTTGAACATGCCTTCTATGTCGCACGTGAAGGCGTGTTTCCCATTCCTAAATCTAAGTAGTACTTCTATGCCCGAATTGTATATGTTTGGGCCCTCTAGTAGGTAGTCGTTTAAGCACTTTCCGTCGGTCTTTGCCGATGCATCGACTACCATCCTAAGTTTACCTTTCTTTGGGTCTAAAGCTACGTGGAGTGGCAGGTAGTATGTCCTGTCCGTGTTCGGTTCGTCGACCGGTAACTCCACGGCCCATCCCTTCTCGACGTACTTCTTAATCATTTTGTGAATGTACTCGTTCTTCTCGGGGCTCCGTTTTAGTGTTTGTTTCAGCTTGCGGAGTCTCGTGAGTACCATCCCTCTATTATCGGGTAGCGGTATCTTCGGTAGTTTCCATACCATTCCTATTGTATACCGCCCCTCATCACACGTCATCGATTCCTCCACGCTTCGTAGAGCCTGTTTGTCTTCTACCGAGGTCCCGACCCCGGTCTCTTTCAGTCCCTCAAAGTCTTGTCTGAGCAGTCTTTTAAGCTGCTCCTCTGCTCCCTCATCACCCATTTCCTGCATTGTTCCTGCGAACATGCATCCTGATATCTCCGACATCCTGAATGGTATCTTGCTCTTAATTGGACCACTCAGCGTCCACCCGAATGGTGTTAATATGGCCACCGGGTCGCTCTGCTTGTCTTCGCCGAAGACCGTTTGCATTCTTTCGTGGGCCGTCGGGCAGTCCATTCCTACTATGATGGATACCTTCCTAACGTCCACGTCTGGGATCGAGAAGTCAATGTCGTCCAGGAATTTGTATTGCTTGACCTCGATGTTGGTTGGCCGCCTGGCATTGATGTTAATTGACTCTATTACTTGGATGGGGTCGATGGTTGCCCCATAATCGCATCCTGGTGCCACTGCTGCAATTGCGCACCGTCCTGTCCTCATCTCTAGGATCTCATCTTTGCTAGAGATGGTTGTTACCGCCATTCTGCTTGGCCTTGTTCTCAATCCTATTTCTTCGGCTACCCATTCCTCGACTAATGTGAAGGCAGTTCCACTATCAACCAGCATTAGTGTTGTTACTGATCGATTGCCCTCCCCGATCACTCGCACCGGTACTACTCCAAGTAACACCGTGCCTCTCTTCTTCGCCCCTACCGTGCTCGTTGCCATCGTTTGGCCTCTCCTTTGGCCAAACTTGACCGGCTTCTCTTGGCACTCCCTGGCCTTGTGTCCACTCTTCACACATCGCGAGCAGATTTTATTGCTCGACGCGTAATCTATCTGGTCTTGCCTCGGTAGCGCCTGCCAGTACCTGCAGTTCATGGTTTTATGAAGCGCATTTGCGTGTAACTGGCATTTGCTCTTTGGGTCGTAGCCCTCTTTATACAATGCATTGCGTATCGCAGTTATATTCGTACCAAAGTCCCTACTATTCTTGTTGACTGGATTTGGCCTACTGGACGTACTGGGGTTATGTTTATTCATGTTGTTATTGTTCCCCTGTCCGTTCCATGATGTAGTCTTATCTTCGTTTGCCTGTGGACTTGCAGTCCCCTGGGTCGCTGCATATGGCAATGATTGCCTGAGCCTCGGCAATGCGTTTGATGTATTGTGCTCTGGTTTCGGCCTGTAGTGATCTGTCTTTGGTCCCTTTCCCAGGCTATCTTCGCTATAGACTGGGTCCGTTATTAGTTCAGCCTCGTAATTTAAGAAGTTTGACATTTCTTCTAAACCTGGTTCCGCACCCTTCTTTTCTCGAGTGGAGAAGGCGATCTTCCTCCACTTGTTGCGCAGCCAGTTCGGTAGTGCCTGCGCTATCGTGGTGATGTTATTGGACGCGTTGAGCTCGTACGGCGCGTCTAGCGTCTTCAACACGATTAGCGCCTTTTCGACTTTGTTAGCAAACGTCTTGATGCTAACGGGGTTATCCTGTAGGCCACCCGATGTTATGCCTCTCAGCGTCTGCCTGATGATCTTGGCCGGGTGCCCGTATTCCCTATCCAGTGCCAGCCATGCTGTCGTGAAGCCGCCCTCTATTCCCTGATAATGCCTCACGATGTCGTATGCTGGGCCTCCCGTGTACACTTGTAGATACTTTAGGCACTCCGCCTGCGTCAAGTTTTTTGTTAGTATTTCGTTACTATACATTCGCCGAAACTGTAAGTATTCTTCCGGCCTACTCCCATCGAACTTGAATGGTTCCACGGGTGGTAACTCGATCCTCGTTTTCAAAGCATCGATCAACGTGGCCATCCCTATCGCCTGCGCTTCCAATGGATTCGACGGGTGCTGTATAGTTTCCCCTGTCTGGTGCGTTCCGTCTGTCCTATTTCTTGACCTTCCCTGGCTTGGGTATGTCATTGGGGGTAGCGGCCCCCTCCATATATCTGTGTCATACGATCTGTTTTCGTCCAGGGGTCTCGTTGTTCTTGCTACCATCGGGGTATATTGTTGATATTGTGATGGGGGAATGTCACCCTGTCCCCCCCCACCGGTATGTTTGGCAATGGGGTTGATGTTAATATGTTGGGGCCCATGCACCTATCCGCAATAATTCCCCCCTCCCCTGGGTATATGTTATGTCCCTGCATGTTGTAGTCATACTGCTGTGCTGGTACCGGTATAGGCCTATCAGCTTCTGGCCTACTCGCCGGTACGTATTCCGCGACTTCCGGGTTTAATTCCGTCGTCCGCGCTATCCTATCGCCTATACAGCCTCTCTCAGTATGGCCTATGGTATGTGCAGTAAGGCCTACAGTATGTCCTACAGTCTGCATGTGTTGTTCGGGATCGAAGTTTATTCTTCTCGAATAGGCCTAATCCTCCCCGCGGCTACCGTATTCTCGTTCGGTAGGTATATCCCATCGGAAAGTTTCTCTTCGACCCCCCTCTCTACTGTTCTCATCTTCGTACCGGTACATCGCGTACCCCTCTCTCGGCGCGTAGTGCGCCTCGCCGGGTCGCGTCCCTCCGGGGCGACGGCAATCTCCCGGAGTCCGACCCCACTGACTCTCCGTTCTCATCTCGACTATCGACGGCTCGCTATCCGTCCTCGCTCTTCTATCGTTTGTGGCGATACTTCTACTACTGTCTTCCTTTCTTCTCCTATCAGTGGAATATTCCCGCTCGCGAGATCTCTCGTCGACCTCCCGGTTAAACCCCACTGTTCTTCTTCCCTCCTCTGATCGGGCTCGACGCTTCGTCCACCCTCTCGCGACGTCAACCTGTCCCTCTCTGCTCGGTCGCACGCCGCTGGGGATACTCGCGATCCCCCTATTACTTTCCGTCGCCGGTCGTTGCGGTTTACCTATTTCGGCCCTCGCATTATCCGCTGACGGCTGTGGGACACTCCCTGCCCCCCCCCCCTCTCGCCGCTAACTCTCTGTTGTGGGGTCCTCGTAGCCCCCCCCCACTCGCTACATCTAACTTCGCTACCTCTCTCCCCGCTATTATATACCTCTCTAGTCGACACATCAACCCTACTGCGGTCGGGTCTATTCACCCCCGCCTTTTCCCCTGCTATTACGTGGCCTTCCAGGCCCTCTACTCCCTGCCTACCAACTACATGGCCTACCAGGCCCTCTGCTCCCTGTCTACTAACTACGTGGCCTACCAGGCCCTCTATTCCCTGTCTACTAACTACGTGGCCTACCAGGCCCTCATCCGTCTGGCTACCGACTATGTGACCTACCAGGCCCTCTTCCGCCTGGTTATGTAGGCCCGACGTGTTTACATTAATAGCACCCATATTGGAAACGGAATTAATTTGCTCGTTTGAAACAAAATCATTTGTATTATTCTGCGCGACTACGTTATCTGAATTATTTCGTAAATTCGGGCATAGGTCATTATTTAAATTATTCGAATTATTTTGCGTAACTGCGTTATTTAAATTATTTTGTAGGTTCGAATTTGGGTTATTATTTTGATTATTTGAATTATTTTGCGTAACTACATCAATATTAGAATTATTTCCTACATTAATATTGGGATTGTTCTGATTTAAATTTAAATTACTACCACTAGGCAAAGTATTTCCTGTAATAAAGGTTTGATTAGTGTCGTCCCATACGGTATTATCAATATTAACAACGTCTACTGTACCATTATTATTATTACCCCCCCCCCCCCGCCCGCACGGTCGCACCAGTCTCGAGTCTGTCGTGCGGTCCCTGTCAGTGGGGTATTAATAAATGTATCTACGGCCCCCGGCTCCCTAAAAATACTCGAGCCGGCCCCGCTTTCAGACGGCGACGCTCGCACCAGTTGCAGCTCGTGCGCCCGTCTAATCTTATCTCCCGCAAGCACATTCTGGCGTTTCCTTATTTCTTTCTGCTCTCGTTCAGCCTCTGCCTTTCTCTTCTCACACTCCTGGGTGTCCCGGGCGGCCGACTCCGCTACACACCTAATACTCTCCCTTCGTCTCGCCTCGCGCTCCTTACGTTCCTTTTCCCTTCTCGCCTCACGCTCTTTGCGTTCCCTATCCTCCCTCTCCTCACGCTCTTTACGTTCCCTATCCTCCCTCTCCTCACGCTCCCTACACTCCTTTTCCTCTATTTCCTCACACTCCCTAAGATTTCTCAAAGCCCTCTCTGCCCTCTCTCCGGTTTCTCTAATCAATGCTTCTTCCCTCGCTAACCGCACTCTCCCCTCCTCTAACCGTTCCTCCATTTCCCTCTGACCTTGTTCTACCATGCTGAGACGGTATGCGGCACCTATCTCTCTCACCACTCTTTCTTTCGTGGAGGATGTAGCAGACTTATCGGTTACAACGGACCCCCTCCGCCTTCCCGACCTACTAACTTTCCCCCGCTTCCCCGAACTCTCTCCGACCGACGAGGCCGAATCCTCGGGGTTAACCTCGGATCCGCCCCCCTCGGGTTCCCTCCAACCCACTAATTTTGCTCCCCGGGCATCGACCAAGTATGGCCCTATGTACACTGGCGCTACGCTAGGTTCCATACTCCCGCACTCCCATAGTTCAAACAGTTCGCCCGCAACCCCTTTTGCTCTCTCCCCGGCTAGTTCTCTCTGCCCAAAACGTATCAGGTAATTAAAGTGTCTATCCGACTCACCTAGTCGCTTTCTCAGTCTCACCTCGTCTACCTTCGCTCCTTCCTTCTTGGCGTCCTTCATCAGCTTCCGGGTCGCGTTGTAGGCCCGTCGAAGTCGTTCTGAAACCCCGACGTCCTCGTCGCCGACCTCTCCTCCGTCCCTCCGGGTTTGGCGTCGTACCGGCTGCCCCACCGTCGCCGTTCCGGTGGGCCGTCCGTCGCCCTCGGCCTGTAGCTGGCCGGCGACATCGGTACCGATCTCTCCTCTGTCTCTTCGCGTCCGGCGTCGCACCGTCGGCCCCACCGTCGCCGTTTCGGTGGGCCGCTCGTCGCCTTCGGCCGGTAGCTGGCCGGCGACATCGGCGCGCCGTTCTCCATCTCGTATCGACTCGTCTCCATCTCCCTCCGTCCCGCTCTCGCTTTCTCTTGGCTCGTTCTGGACTTCCGGTTCGCCCGTTATCGATGGCTCCGGCGTCGTGGGCCTGTATCGCTTGGTCACGGCCTCGCGGATCGTTTGATCTTCGTCCGGGGTCCGCGTCGGTGTGTCGCCCGTTTCACTCATCTCGTCTGGTGGCTGATGGTTCGGCTAGCTAGGCTGCAGTTTTTGATGTTCAACTGGGGCTTCTTCCTCGGATTTAGTTACTAGTAGGTGGTTTGGGTTTTAGTTACTGTTCAGGGCACCGGGTTTAGTTACTGTGACGGGATCCAGGAGGGATCCCGATTTATCCGGTGTGGTAATTTAGTCCACGCGTCCCCGCCGTGTATAAGGATGAAATAAAGTAACTGAGTTCTGAAGTTCGGTGTATAATAATAATAGGGCATAGGATATAGATATAGATATAATGTGTACAAGGCGGGATACGGTAACTAAAGTCCCGTGATCCCCTAACTAAACTAAAGTACAATACCAACCTACGCTAGCACTGCTGCACTGAGATAACTGAATCACTGATTAATAGGTTATTGGTTATATTGCACGGTGGCCTTATTGCTACTCAATCGATGCCTTGCCCCCCCTCTGATTGGTTGTTACCCTTGTTGGCGCCCCGTGGAGTGTTCCCGTTCACTCCACCTGTTCTCTCTGGGTTAGGGGTTTGGCCCCTGACCCTCTATTGTGTGCTTCCTTCCCACTCTTATTGGGATGGCACGAGTTGGTTAATTGCCCAATCTCGTGGCTCCCAATATTGCTTATCGGCTTATAACTTTATGGGGTGTTAGCGGGATTGAATAAGCTAACATGTGTGATGAATTTCTAAAGAAATCATTAACGGAGAGACGTGAAGTCATGTGGGACAAGCGGTTGTGCTATAATTGCCTCAGACAAGGACACCAACGGCGAACCTGTTACTCTGACACAAGATGTGCCAAGTGCGGTGCGAAACATCATATCTTGTTGCACACTGAATTCGAGCGAAATAGTCCGAGTCAGGTAAGTGATTCCGAACTACATGTCCAATTCAGTGATGTGAACGACACTGATCAATCTGAGATGGAAGGATTCTATACGGACGAGTTCTCCGACGAAAACGAATCCTGTTACATGATAAATACCACAGTGTATCGAGCACTCATCTATGAAAAAGATACAGACATTGACCTCGCTCTAACCACTTCTGATCGACAACCATTTTGGAAAGCGCCAACTTCCAATGTAGGGATTAGAGAATTTCCTGTGGTACAGGTAAGGGTCCACGAACCGAAAAGGAGTTATGTAGTGAACGTCCTCCTCGACTCCGGTAGTACAGGAACATTCATCGATAAAGAGCTAGCCGAAGACATATTTGATGGACAACCCAAGTTCCGAACTAAGCTAAACATGTCAGGAATTATGCAAGTTTGGAAATCCACAGTAACCGCGGATTATTATGTAGGTGCATTGTCCACCCCACAGGACGAACTAGGAGAACATAGCATAAGGTCAGTGAAAATGGTGGCTATAAAGAACTTCGCTACTACTCAAGCAGACCTTTATAATTGGGACGAGGATAAGAGCATCCAACATCTTAAGATACCTCGATTCCAGACAGATTATCCTGGAGTGCAAATACTCATCGGTCAAAATGCGCATGAAGCGCTCGAGACATTAGAGAAACGACCTGCTCAACCGCAACCTCTACAAGTTTATGCGGGAAGAACTAGAGTAGGTTGGTACTTTACTGGCCCTTCCCGTAGAACTCTAATGGAAAGATTACCGAAAGACCAAGTATATCAAGCACGAGAATGGGAAGTTGAGAACAGTGAGTTCGACGATCCAACTGAGGGAACTCCATACTCCTCAGACAACGACGATATACATCAACTCTTTGATGAGGAGAATGCCATCGATCTCCTTAAGGAAAGCGAGACTTGGCAAAATCAAGTGAACTTATGTCAACTCCTTCACCCATCTGAGCGAGACGACTATAACGACGAGCTTAATGACGTCATTGAACGTTATAATGCCAAGACTCGGGATGAACATGCCGTGAGATTCTTTACTCAAGAGGTCGTAGAGCCCAACTCCTACGATAAGGCCCTATCGGTGGAGGAAGAAAGAGCCAAGCAGATCCAAGCGACAACTACTCGTTTTCTTAAAGATCAAGGTAGATATGAGATCGGTCTTCCTTTCCGAAAGCGAGAACCAAAGTTCATTAACAACAGACCTTTGGCAGAGAAAAGAATTGCTCAACTACATCGACGCCTTACGGCAAATTCTTCAGCTAAAGAAATGTATAAAACGCAGTTGAAGAAGTTTATTAGCAAGGGATATGCGGAGCTAGTACCGGAAGAAACTCCTATAACTGAGAGAACGTATTACTTAACTCACCATTACGTTCCCAAACCCGGTAAACCCCATGAAGTACGAGTGGTGTTTGACGGTTCCGCCCTCTATATGGGCCAATCCCTTAATTCTGAATTGTTACCCGGACCCAACTTACTCCAATCCTTGTTGGGAATATTATTAAGGTTAAGACAATACTCCATTGCTTTCGCCTCAGATATAGAAGGCATGTTCTTACAAGTCAAAGCGCTGGATAGGGATCGAGATAGTCTACGATTTTTGTGGTGGCCTGAAGGAGACCTCAATAAGAAACCGGTGGAGTACTGGATGACCATCCAAGCTTTTGGGATAATCTCGAGCCCTTCAAACGCCTGTTCCGTGGTACGCACCACTGCAGATGACAACCGAGACGCCTTCTCTAAAGAAGTGATCGACAATATTAAACGAGACATCTACATGGACGATAATCTGAAGTCCCTTCCATCAGTCGAAGAAGCCATTGAGGTCGCAAAGGGAACGGTAGAATGCTTAAAGAAAGGTGGATTTCGATTAACTAAATTCACCAGCAACTCCCGTGAGTTTCTGGAGTCGATCCCGGTAGAAGATCGAGGAACAAAAGACCTAGATCTAATAAAGGATGATCTCCCAGAAACTAAGACCCTTGGTTTGAAATGGGACACAGAAAGAGATATCCTGTTTTTCCAACTAAAACAGCGAGATAATCCAGTTCGGACTAAACGGATATGTTTAAGTATCCTGAGCACTTATTTCGATCCATTGGGATTTATTAGCCCAGTTATATTAATTGCTCGGAGTTTAGTACAACAAATGTGGCTTGAAAACCACTCATGGGACGATCCACTTAAGGGAGAATTATTAAAGAAGTGGATGAAATGGGAAGATTCTCTACCAGCCATCGAAAACTTCATAATTTCCCGTTCATATTTTGGTCATGTTCTCCCTACGTATTCATATCAACTCCATGTGTTTGGAGACGCCAGCGATATGGGAATCGGTATAGTAGCCTACCTAAGGGTAGAAACTCCGGACGGAATTAAAGTCGCCTTGGTTACCTCTAATGCATTAATAAACAACAAGTTGAAAGTTCCTCGAGCGGAGTTAAAAGCGGCTCTATACGCTACAGCCATCGGCCGGAATGTAACAGAACAGATCGACTATACCCTGGAGAAAACTGTCTATTGGACCGACGCTTTACTCGTGTTGGAGTATATAACCAATGAAGTCTGTCAGTTCAGCGTCTTCGTTACCAACAGAGTAGCTATTATACTCAGTCGCACGACGATGGATCAATGGAGACATTGCCCCGGAACGATTAATCCAGCAGACATCGCTTCCAGGGGAGCAACTCCACAAGAACTGGTAGATACTCCAGACTGGTTAGGTGGACCCGACTTCCTCTACAAAGAAGAAGAAGAATGGCCTCCTCATCTTACTACAGCAGAAATTAGACAGGCCAAGGGAGCGGAGAAAGTCAAACCTAAAACTCAGGCGAGTAAATCGAAGTTATTCAAACCCACAGTAGATCTGTCTGTATTACATACTTCCGGAGACGAAGCTTTGGATCAGAAACCCACAGCCACAAATAAACTCGTTGTGGAAATCCGTGATAAGGATTGGAAATCTGGCATACCAGACGTCTCGCAAGGACTCTCACCCCTTCTGCAGAGAGCGATACATCACTACAGTTCTTGGAATCGGCTTTGTAAGGCCGTTACATATTTAAAGAGATGTTTTCACCATCACTACTCTGGGATGAAAACAAATGGTGATACCGCTCCAATCACATCAGTGCAGGTCCATGTTATTAAAGACCTCCCTAAATATAAGGTACCCGACAAGTTTCTGAAGGAGAAGATCAGTTATCAGTAGCATGAAGAAACCAACAAACAGATGCTGAGACTCTTACAATGCTATGAAGATTCCGATAAGTATTTCCTGTTGTTGAGAAATCCACAGATGCGCTTAAGGGATCGTTTCTCTAGCACAATGATAGATGGGTTGATACGTGTTGGAGGAAGGTTAACGAATGCACCATTATCCTTTGATACTAAGTTCCCCATACTCATTAGAAATCTTGAAATACAAGTCAAGATGATTGTAGATGTTCACAGCAAACTTTATCATGCTGGTAGAGAACGAGTTCTTAGCGAAATTCGAACTCGCTATTATTTTTATAAACCCCGTAGAGCTCTGAACCAAGTTCTTAGGAACTGTATACCCTGTAGGAAAGCATTCAGTAGGCCTTTAACACAGCGAGAGGCAGAATTACCTAGGGAACGAGTAAGGTTTTTATGAACCACCCTTCACTAATACCGGTGTGGATTTATTTGGCCCTATTGAAGTATATCGTGCTAGGACTATAGTCAAGAGATGGTGTGTAATCTTTGTTTGTATGACTTGTAGAGCCATCCATCTCGATATGGTGAACGATTTATCTACCAACAGCTTTCTATTAAGCTTACGACGACAGATCGCTCGCTTTGGCACTAGTAACACGATGAGATCTGATAAGGGAACAAACTTCATTGGTGCCAACAATGAAATCAAAGCTTACGTCAAAGACTGGAACCAAAGACAGGTGGACGACCAACTACGAGTAACAGCATCTAGTTGGACCTTCAACGCCGCCGACGCCCCTTGGTGGGGAGGAAGTTGGGAGAGATTAATAAGAAGCGTGAAGACAGCATTTCATTTTATAGTGCCTTGCCGCGCTTATCTCACCGACGAACTTTTGCGGACGTTAATGGAAGAAATCACCGCCTATCTCAACGAGAGACCGCTTATGCCAGTCTCATCGAGTCCCGATTCCCTGGAAGCGCTAACACCCACGCACTTCCTACTGAAGAAACCTGTAGCCATGCTCCCACAATCGGAAATCACAGACGGAGACGAATACTGCCGACAAACTTGGCAACTCATGCAGTTGTTATCCCGTCGTTTCGCTGACCATTTCGAAAAACATTATCTGCCCACGCTACAACTTCGAACTAAGTGGTTTGCGCAGCAAGAAAACGTTAGCGCTGGAGACATGGTGCTTATTGTGGATGTGGATCTTCCCCGTAAGCGGTGGCAGACAGGTCGTATAATCGAGACGCATATCTCGGAGGACGGTTTGGTGCGATCGGTAGAACTCGTCGTCATGCGACGTAACTTCAAGAAACCGGGAATCGTCTTCGAGACGCAGCAGCTCAATCGCCCGGTGGGTCGTTTATGTTTACTGGAAAGAGACAGAGAACTCTCCGGAAACTATGGGAGACAAGATACTCTTCCCACGACCACCTCCCTAATCCAACAAACATCTAGGGACTCCCCAACTTAAAAACGGCTGGAGTGGGTGTGTGACCATATTATTTTATATTTGTATTTGTTTTATTTTTATATTTATGTATGTATTATTATGTAATTTTATTTTAATCGTTTTATTTAATTTTATTTAGTAGTATGGTATTTTAGAGATTATTTAGTAGATTAGTGCAATATATATTCGCGTTTATTATTTAATTACGTATATTATATATTTAGTGCGACGGCGAGAAATAATTCTTTTTCTCTTTCCTTACTGCCCGTATTATATTATAAATACGCGACTACAGTAAGATGAAATGTCCGTACTTATTAAAGTACAATAAAGCCACTACTATATTTAAGTATTATTGGTAGGCAGAGTATTAGGAATGCAAAGTTCAGATCCTCGTGTCTCGGCTAAGCCAAGCTCTGGGTAGACCTTGGAAACGACTTGCCTCTTCACACTGACATTGCTTCGTGCGATATTGCTCTCATACCGTATATTAAATAATACATATAGTAGCGTGATGTCCCTTTAACAGTAGCGTATAATGCAAAATAAATCTGTTAAACCCTTTGACCATCTGTAATTCTAGTCGATTAAGATATCGCGGCACCCACCGATATACTTGAAAGACAAATTTCTAGAATCAATGGTTAACGTCCCCAGACAAGTTCTGGAATAAACTGGTGCCCATCCTAAATATTAATTATTAATATTTGCAAAAATCTGTCAAATATCAGATCCTTTAAAATTCTAGTCGATTAAGATATCGTAGCACTTACCGATATTCTTAAAAGGACAAAATTCCTAGAATCAAGGATCCCAGTCCCCAGACACGTTCTGGAATAAAATTGTGTCTATTTAACATCAAATAATAAAATTCACGGGAATAAATTTAAATTCATACTTTAAATGAATTTAATAAATTGTCATTTTGTACAATTTATAACATTCCCAAAATTCCATTAATTAATAGATCATGGGAGCGGAGATTCACTTTATTAAGTGTATTTGTGTGCGAGAATCTCCAATGCATAGTCAATAGCCGATAAAATTCATAGAATCATGTATAAAGGGGATATTGACCATTAAAGAATTACTATTAAATAGCATCCCAGATCTGTATGCATGAGAATTACCCTAATTCTACCGCTAGCTTTCCATAATGTCACCATGGCAACTACCACGCTAGAATTAGAAGTGAGTTAAAAGAACAATAGAAAGCATGCCCCATTGAATAGCATAGGGAATAAATAGCGCACTGCTAGTATCCAAGGATACATAATAAATACAGTGACATTCTGGAAGGTACTGACTAACGGACAAATGGCCCGAATGTGTGCAGTTTGTTGCAGTTGTGTTGAATTTGTGCGTTTGTAGGTGAATGTTACTACTAAGGTGTGTTTACAGTAGCGAGTCGCAATTGTGAAAGTAACCCTAACTCTCCAAGAAGAACCTGCAGTACATCTAAGCCTTTGGGACGGACAGTTAAGTGACTTGTGCCGGTTATCGTTGTCGTTGTGTAGCTACATCGTTGGCGAAAGCACAGCGACGACGGTACATCGGCGCTGAGGATCTTACACTGTCCGGGGGCAAAAGAGGGGTAGGCAGCGACGCCCGCTAGCCTAATCTATATAGACTCATTATAATATTGATAAACTCATAGCAGATATGACTGAGTTGATAGAAGATGATCTTGGCATCAGAGAGCGATATACTCTACCTTTACAAGCGTTTGTCGATAGCTTGATACGCGGCGACGCTGGTCCAACTACTACGGAGGATGATGGTCGTTATATCGAACCGCCGATGTCCCCGGAGCAACTTACGCGTGAATTGGACTATAGAAAGTTCACCGCTCGCTATACGCATCGTAATGGTACGTATATGGACTTCTTAACCACTGGCCACCCTATCGATTTACACGATACGGACGATGTGGATACCGAAAGGGAAATGGTTTTATTTAAATACCATACCCAACGGAATCGGAACGATAAGCCAAGAATAGAACACGAGAACTCTATTCGAAACCGACTCGAAAGAGAAGACGTTGAAGAACCGGATAAACGCAACGACTTCAACGATTATCTGGAATTCTTGAGAGAAACATACCTCAATATTGCCAGTCAACAAAATCTCGAAACTCGATATCCTCAAGGTATACATCATGATCCTATGATAGAACTCAAACGACTCTATTTCACTATGATGTATCTTACCGCCGATCGACCGCTACCTGTTGTCCCAGATAGCTTCGAACAGATGGAGGAATATTGTAAAACTGGAGAACGATCACCCGCGTTTCCTCTGCAGGACATGCGTCTTTGGTATTACTGTGACGAATGCCCTAGACCCAACCAGCAAACGGAAAGACATAAACATCCGCGGAGACGTTGCGCTAAACACAGTTTTACACGATATACTTACGGAAGTTTCGAGCGAAACAGTTTCAAGCGAGGAGGACATCGAACGTGGACGAACCTACTCTTTGCAAGAGTTTCTAGGTGAGCGTCTACAACAACAAGCGGAGGAGAATCAGCTCGAGGAGAGACATATAGAACTGGATGAGAGAGAAGAAGCGGCTTTAGCTCAACCAGAAGCGCAAATCCTTATGACGGATCTCTACTCTAAAACCATTCTTCATCCCTCGATGGTTCCCCATTTCGGAGACAAACTTTTTGCGACGGCACAACCCCAACCGGTTGATATCAATCTAAGATCTCGCGATCTTATCGCCGACGCTCCTCTGTTGCAGCGTCCGCCCATCGAACCCGCTCGTGTCGATGGTATACTCGTTGAACCTCCGGACAATAGAGCGGATCTTGTCCGTCGCATGGTACACGATGTAAACATACGCGCTAGACCTTTACCGGACTCGTTTTATGGGATCAAAGATCACCCTTATTACGTCAATCTAAAACAATATTACATGGTAAAACTGGAAGATCCTACACATAGTCTGAAGTTTCTACCGTTAATAAATCCTCTCGATCTTGTCGAACTCGAACAACTGCAGAAACATCTCGATCAGTTAGTTAAAGTGAACTCGTTTCGAAAACCATATAATGTTTCCAGAATAGAGAAAGAAACAATACCTCCGTATAATCTTGATGGATTCATCAAAACTCGTTTAGTGCACTGGAATCTTGATGTGTTATTCGAGGAGGAAAGAATACAACAATATGGAGATGTGGAAACATATACCACACAATGTTTAAAGTATAAAGACCTGCCTAATGCTAGCGAATGTGCTACCTTGTGGCATCCTGTGGGAATGACACTCGAAAACGCCACTAAAGAGTGGAACGAAACTCTTAACGTTATCGAGATGTATGGAGTTGTCACTTACGATAACGAAGGTAGCGTTCCGGTTGGAGAACTTGGAACTACGCGGATGATACACATACGAGGACTCGCTGGTTCTACCCACGTATTTACTCGAGCGTGTTCCGACGTTATTGATTATTCTTTTGAAACTCTTACTGAGATACAAAAGAAACTCCGACATGGACAATTTGAACTCGCGCAGCGTTACGTCACCGACACCGAGCGCAAGCCGGCCATGGGTATCGATGGATCGATGTTACCCCAACCCGTGCTCGAGATGCTGTTTAACGAAGGAATCCTTAAAATCGGCTCAGCTGTTTATGGAGACCTACAGAACGACTTTCGGAATATGGAGAACATTCCATACCCCTTCGTTGATACTCAGCTGATTGCTCCTTGGGCAGAAGGCCGAGGTTTCTTCCGCACTACATATGCCAATACACCCAGCGGAATTACCAAAGTACAACGAACCTCCATCGGACATCTTGCCTTTCAAGAATACGGATGGAATTTCAAGGTTGGAAATCCTATAAATTACCAACAAGTGTACGGAGATCATTATTCTCGTTTATACTTTGATGGACCATTGACCGCACCTGGCGCCGTGTATAGCTTTATGAGTGTTCCACTTCGTCCCTCCTTAGCTATATACACGATCTTTGAAAACGCAGCACTTGCCGGTTGGCTAGCCGATGTGTGCAGTCGTACCATACGCGCCCATCCCTTAATACTTGGAACCAAACTCGCCAAGTTAGATGAACACAATAAATTCATCCGCTTTGAATGTTTCAGGCGCTTTCTGACTCCGTTCCGTAACGTTGATAGTCAGTTCAAGGACCGCGCTCTGACCAAACTCAGCCTGAGAGACTCAGCAGCGGAGAAACTAAACAGCGCGGGATTTGCCCTTTTTCAGGACGTTTGTATACAGAACTTGCACTCATCTGTTATACAAAGACCCCGAATACCCACGGGTTATTCTGTCGTCGAAGTTCAGACAGTGGGTCCGCTTGCGGAGACAGCCGCACCTACCTCAGCTATGCAATTGGAAGATGAGCCAATATGCTTAGAAGCTGAAGCGATTCAGCCTACGGCGCCCCGGAGCAGCGATAACGACTACGTCTTAGAGTGGTATCAAGGTCCACAATGTCTCACCGCATACGATTATCGACACGCTAACTATGTTTCTCGAAAACGTTGTCGATTATGCGCATCGAGAGACCATTTCACCCCTATGGACTCAGACGTACCCTGTTCCTATTTCCACGATCAACCAATGATGGAGATATATTGTGCGTATTGCAGACTTAATAACTCTCATATTTTTGCAGTCTGCCCCCAATTTATGACTCAATGCCACCACTGTCAACTTAAAGGACATGCCAGTTATAATTGCCCCTTTAATCACGATTTAGAGAGTGTAGACGAAATGATTACCCTGCGCTACATTCGAGCTTGGGAAGCGAACGCGGATTTACATTGTGAGTCCTGTCATCGATACTACCCTGGACGCTCTTACGAGGGAGTTTACGCGTTCCATCCTTATTTATTAGCGTCTGTGGAACAAAAAACACGCGTACCGAGTTACGAGCTAATGAAGCGTGTTGGTGAGTGTATTTCCACTAAATTTGTTAGAAGATACCTTAGGAATGTCAATCCTAACGATATTACTTCATACCATTTGATCAATTATATCCGTCAAGACCCTGAGTATGGCGATTTATTTATCAACTCGCACCCTGAGTTACAGGAAGTATCTCGACGGCCCTACGAATATCGAGCCCGAGAACGCGAGCTGGAAAGAACTATTAAACCAAGGAAGTTTCTTACCACCCACGGTCCGCCTACCGCCATAGCCCAGACAACCCGTCAAGGACCCGTAGGAGCTGCTGTCCTGAGGCGCGCCCTAAAGGCTGTTAGACCTCGCTCCACGGAAGTTGATATCGATCAACCAGGTACCTCGACCGGCGGATACACCGATCGCAATCCGAAACCTTCTGATGCAATTGTATTGCACCCTTCACCCAGGAGTTACAGCCCTCCTAGTAAAGTGGCTCGCCCCAAAGAGAAAAGGACTCTTACTAGCCTCAAAAAACTCCGTAAACGCCGTCCGCGTAAGAAAGACTAACTGTTTAGAGTATTTTTATATTTTAGAAACTGTGATTTGTTATATTTTATAGACTTAAATCCCATTTTCTGGGAGCGGTGTAAAAGCTTTTGCGTCATTAACCGGTTATTTTCCCTTAAAGTACTCTGTAGTTGGTTTGCCAGGCATAAAAAGGCCGTGTCCTTGCTGTACTGGTGTTTTAGAGGACATAAAAGTCATTTCTTCTGTATTTGTACTGTATTTGTACTTTAGAGGACATAATCTGCAATCTCGTGACGCGATAAGCTGGATACTCTTGAAAACAGTGTCGCTACCATGACGACGGCTAACAGCTGATATTGCCACGTCGACGTTTCTTTGTTTCTTTGTTCTCTCGTTGTTCGGTTGACCAATCAGAGCGTTTTTTGTCTCTGTGTTGGAGGTGTATACAGAACTCAGTAGTTCAGTGTTATGTTTTTGCCCAGAGCCTAAGAACATCGGCTTTTGGCACCTCCGTGTTTTCAGTCTTTAGTCTTACATTAGTAGGCTTAATTATAGGACGTATATCTGTTATCAAACGAGCTACAAACGATTTACACAAACGAACTACTTACTTACTCAACAAACTTAATTATATCTTATTAACTTTACTGCTTTTGCTGTCTGTTGTTCATTATATTTGTTGATGAAATATTATATCGGAATACTGATCAATAGTCAGACACCCCACCTTCTTGATATACTAAAGGTTAGAGAGACCGGTTACAGATAAACAATTGCGACATATGTTGAGTGGTTTGAAGTGAATCTAATGCTATTTCATATGCCCAACATAAATTGTCTGTTGCTCTCTTTATACATGACCAAACTTAGTGAAGGTCGGCAGATTAGTGTGCAGTATTGTGCAGCATTGTGTATGATTGTAACTGATAACAAAGCATCTCCTAAAGAATGCGCCATATACGTTAATCTATAGCCTTTTCGTTGTGACTAGTTTAAGTCATAACTCTGTTTACATATTTAGAACGCCACGTCCTAAAGGAACTGTTAATATTTCCCGAAAGTGAATAATATTTGTCAGAGATTATATATTACGATCAGTCGAATTATACAGTAGGCTTACACCATCAATCATTAAGCTCCGAACTCAGTCTCCCGGGTATATCCAACGGGTGAATGATTGCGCATAGACTGGCTTCGGCTAATGTAGTGTACCAAATACTCGTCATAGGCTAAAGACTATCTATCATCCAAAAGACATTCTAATTTTGGCAGGTTAAACTGTCAAAGGTCTTCAAAAGCGCAAACAGCATTGTACTGTAGTTATATTATGATTGATTGCTTTTCATTGACCTAAATATTTTGTCATAATTTTGGAACAGAGTGGAATGAGATTAAAATATTGATAAAGAAAAATATTTCAGACATGGGTATAACTTTTGTACCATATATATAACCGTTATAACAAAAAAGTTTCGCTCTCAGTATACCAAAGTTTTCCAAAACTAATATTTAACAATTTGTTTTTAAAATAATGATATTGTTCTAGAATGGTAGCCAATTTTCTAAAACATGTCAGTTTTAATTTAGCAGCGCTCCCATGGCAACAATAATTATACTCCAGAATTTTATGACACATTTAGAATTGTAAGACTCTTTTGTAAGCTATCTTTTTCAGAAGATGCGAAGAATTTATATTGAGTTCTTAGACTACTACAGCATGTTTGTTATTTTGCCATTTCCATGACAACCGCTGATAACACCAAGTCAGCTACTGATTCAGATTTGTTATCATTTCAAAATGAATGGCCAAAACATAGGTCTACCCAAAAATAAAAGTTCCAGATGGTTACCAAAAAGTATCCCCTATGCTGGCTGGCCCGCGGCAACGGCGTGAGTAAAGTAATTTCTAGGATAACAGAGCGACCATTGCCTTCAATTAATTGTTATTTTCTTCACGCTTTCAGCAACTAAATAACTTTTTCAACAATTAACAACCCGTCAGATAATAATACTCTTAAAAGCATTTCAATTTTGCTTTGTTTGCTATTGTACTTTAATGAGAATACTTAACAATATGATTTCAAATTCCCACTCATATGTGTTGCCTAGCTACACTGTAAACAATAACTTATAAGTTAGATTCGGGACTGTCAGTGTGTTTATAAGCCTACGACCTACCGTAGGTGTCCTGGCCTTCCTACAAATAATACTTAGCTTATTATTTGCCGTTACGGCAATGGCTGCGGTGATCCTGATGACTGTATATCAGAGTGTCTGCTGGCAGCTGGGAGTCAGCTAATTAATATAGGCGTCCATGTAGGCTACAAATAAATATGATACTGTAATCTATGAGAGCAGTAGGCCTACTTCAGTACTGACTGGACTGCTACTACTGTTACGCGCTACGCTACCAGTAGGTAAATTTAGATTTTTTATTCTGAGTGCGATTGAATAAGTAACAAATTTGCAAATTATTTTCTGATTTTGGGGTCTATTAAGCAACATTAATTAAACGCGAATCAACCACAATAAACTTTACGATTCTCTAGGAAGAATTTTGTACGTGAAAGGTAGGATTCTTGACAAGCAAAATGTCTGATGACGCTGAGTTAAAACCACCACGGGTTACCTACCGTGAGCAAGCGAAAGACTACGTAGCGGTTAAAGAGATTCCGCAGCTGTTCGAGAGTTTAATGGCGGGGGTCATGTACAACCGTCCGTCGGACCCGGTAGCCTACCTGGAGCAGTGCCTCCGGACTGCCCGGAACGCCGGACCGGACGGCATCCGGTGGTCGACGTTCGCGTCGGAGCCGCTGCCTCCGATCGTCCCGGAACGGGACGACAACGGCGTCCAGACCGAGGAGGAAGGGCCGCCCCCGCGTTACGTTACCGAACCGCCGGAGGGCGTTGGAGGGACCCCGTTACCGGGGATCTGGTCTAGTAACGCGGCGCCGCAAAGGAGTTACAGGATTGTCTTCCTCGTCGGGAGTCCAGGATCCGGGAAAGACCGTCAAGCGGAGAAAATCGCAGAGAGGTAAGGGAAATAATGTTCAGAGAACAGGGAAATAATGTGTAGTGGAGGTAATAAAGGGCACTGGTGTTAAATAGGGGACCCTCCTATCTGCTAACTGAAATCACCTGCTAATCCTGATATTTAGCAGGTGATAACAATATTCCTAACTCTCGTTTATTGTTTTGGTTCCTTTCATCTCGTCTTTGTAACCTGCTCCTTTACTAACCGAAGTTTATGTGATTTCAGGATTAGCAGGTTATGAGGGTCCCCTATTTGACACAAGTGCCTAATAAAGTAGCATGTTGAAGGAAATAATGTGTAGAAGAGGTAATAAAGTAGCAAGGTAGAGAAGTAATTTGTAGTCGAAGTTATAAAGTAGCGTGTTGAGGGAAATAATGTGTAGTCGATGCAGCAACGCTCTGTAAAAATGTGTCAGGTTGTTTCTGCAGAGTGATGCTACGTTCAGTGAAGTCTAAACTTTACTTCAATATCGTATTTTCTTTCACCAGTGAGAATATGCCCTTTATTTCACTACATTGTTATAATCGCTATTTACTTTATTTCACTACATTGTTATAATAGCTCATTACTTTATTTCACTAATTGTTATATTCCCTCTATTTCTTTATTTCACTACATTGTTATAATCGATCTTTACTTTATTTCACTACATTGTTATAATCGCTCTTTACCTCTATCTCTCTATCTACATCCTCCATCCTCCATCTACCTCTATCTTTACCTCTTATCGCTATTTACTTTATTTCATGTTTACTTTATTTCACTAGGTACGGTTACATACATCTTCCGGTGCAGCATTTATTGTTTAATTCTGTCTCTGACGTCACCACTGAGGCTAGGTCTCATTACCCTCAGTACGACACCGTGGTAGACTCCACACGCCCGCTCGAGCCCCAATTGGTCGGTTTACTCAGGGAAACCATCGAATCGCAATGCAGCACTGCCGCTGGATTCGTTATCTCGGGTTCGTATCGTATTCATTAGATTTATGTGACAGTAATAGTAATAATAGTAGTAATATCAGTAATCGTAACAATGCAGAGTGCCTACCGGCAGTTCCATGGCACAGAAACTGCTTTATTGAAGGTCAACAACGATATATTGCGTGAAATTGATGGTGGCTCAACAGTGCTGCTGATATTATTAGATCTAAGTGCCGCATTTGACACTGTCGATCACAATAAACTAATATATATCATGGATAATTATATCGGGGTTCGTGGGACGGCATTGAATTGGTTCAAATAATATCTCCATGGACGAACACAAGGAGTCAGGATTGGGGAGTCTTATTCCAAGCACAAAGATATTAAGTTTGGATTACCCCAAGGATCAGTGCTTGGTCCACTACTTTTTTCGATATATACTCGTTCACTATCACAGGTAATCAGAAAATACGGCCTTTCTCTCCATTTGTATGCTGACGACACGCCGTTGTACATAATCATTCAAACCTATTAATTATGTGGATGCTGTAAGTATAACCGAAAATTGTCTCAGAGATGTAAGAATTTGGATGAAGGACCATTTTATAAAAATGAATTCAGATAAAACCGAGGTACTTTTACTGCAGTCTCGATTTGGTGAGCAAGTTGTCCTCATCAAAGTTAATATTGGAAATGATTTTATATCTAACAGTGATCACGTGTGTGATCACGTGATCACGCGCGCAATATAGGTTTCATCATGTACTCGCACCTTACCTTTAAAAAACAAATCTCCAATGTTGTGCGAGACTCGTTCTACCATCTTCGGAACCTCTCAAAAATCAAGCGATATCTCTGCAAACCCGACTTGGAAATCTTAATACATGCTTTTATTACAAGTAAATTGGATAATAATAATTCTCTTTATTATGGATTGCCTGCCAAATATATGAAAAAGTTGCAATATGTACAAAACTCTGCCGCGCGACTATTAGGAAGTGTCAAGAAGCGAGAACACATAACTCCCGTTCTAAAACGACTTCATTGGCTCCCTATTATTAGACAGGTGGAATTCAAACAGGCAATGTTGTGCTATAAGAGTGTGAATGGCTTGGCGCCGCATTATCTCAGCGACTTATTGACGCCATACACACCCGGTAGAAATTTACGTTCGAGCGCGGGTAATCTTTTGGTAACCCCTCGGTACTCGCTAGAGAACTATGGTAGGCGCGCCTTCTCCATTGCCGGGCCACGTGTTAGGAACTCACTACCTTACGACGTGCGATCAGCCACTACATTGACAATTTTTAAATCGAAACTGAAAACTGTTTTATTTCAACGCGAGTACCATGATGCGCCTTTTTAACTCATTTTAAATCATTGTATATATGTTTTTATGTCAACATGTTTTTACTGTTTTTTTACCGTATTGTTAATTTTATTCAATAAGCGCCTTGAAATATGCCTAGAAAGGCGCTATATAAATAAATATGTATTATTATTATTATTATTATTGACAGTTACGAGAGTTAGGCCATCAAGGGACACCTGTCCCTAGTTTGTGATAACACCCATAAACCGTAACAGCGGTACCCGTATGCGGAGATCCTTTAACTATAGAACCACAAACTATGTAGCTCTACCGTTAGCTAACTGGTGAATAGTAATTGCAGAATACTGAATTACATTACTTAAGTGTTTTCCCGACATTTTGAGTGTTTTCCCGATATTTTGTGCGTTGTCCCCAAATGATTGATTCTTTCATGCGACTTGTGATATGCGGAGCCAAACTTTGGTAGTAATTTGAATATATAACTGTAATCATCTGATATCACGTTGTTTGTTGCCATTTTTGACAACGCCCCACTGTTTTTATTTACTGTGGTAGAGTGTTGTCACGGATTTTGGATGACGCAATGCCCCCACTACCCCAAACAACGCTTTAGATTTGTAACCGGTTAATAAATCAGCATGCGGTCTCAGCCTGTTTGTCGCTAAGATTAAACTTTTCATGGGAAATGTATTGAAAATGTTAACAGGGGGGGGGGGGGGGGGGGGAGGGTGGGTGGCGTGACGCAAATCCCATCTCGACGAATTCAATGTTGAATTAAGGGAAAGGAGCAGGTTACAGTGACACAGTTATTTCAACCAAAACAATAAACTAAAGTATCTCTCCACTAGTATAAATAAATATCAAATATATCATATATAACACTCTTAGTACTTAATTGTTAATTACTGTTAATTAGACTTAATTGTTTTCTTATTTCTCAGGTTTTCCCCGATCGTTAGAACAATGCCAGGAATTCGAAGAACAGATTGGGGACGTGGACATGGTCATTTGCTTGGACACCACAGAAAGCCGCCAAGAGCAGCGGTTAAAGCAACGACATGGGCTGTCAGACGCAGAAATACAGTCACTTATACAGGTTGGTGTTTAACGGACCAACATAGTTACAAGTGAATACATGTAGTTACTTTGGTAACATTCTGACAGAAAGATGGGTACCTATTACTGATAGATAACTAGGGATGTGCCGGATTGACTATTTTCAAACCGGCCAGGCCGGAGCCGGAGCGGGATTTGTAAAAAAAATTAATTAATATTATGAATTCAGAAGTAGATAAGTATGTCAATTATCCCGGGACGAGAAGAGTGTTATGCGTTGGTTGGCTGCAAATAAGGGATCATTTCCTAATTTTTTACAAATTCTTGTACACGTATATTTAGTATCACCACCGTCCAATTTATTCCGAGCGAATATTTGTAGAGGCTGGTAATGTATTTGATAAGAACCGCTCTCGTCTACTTCCGGATCGCGAAGATAAACTAATATTTTTGTACCATAACCTACGACGATTTGATAATTTAATATAATGGATTGATTTGATAACTAAATTGCAAATAGAAAAATAGAACGAAGTAATACAGTAGCTGTAGTTTTTTTTAAACTCTCTGAATTAAATTGGATTTACTAAGAGTTTCTAAATTGCCTGTCGAATATATAACCTGGTCAATCACGGTTGTAAGCTTAATATCAATTTATAACAAACCTACCTAGACATAACAAAAAACGCTTGCGAGCTGGTTCAATATAATAGTTATTGACTAGTTATAATTAGTATATGGATATACATGTATTATTTATTATATATTAAGTGTTAGTGAGGCTGATCCCAACCAAATACAAATATTCTTGGTAAAAAGTAGTCAGTCAGCTCAGCATGTAGATAGTCATACTATGAAAATAATTGTTTTTTATAAAAAAAATAATTGTATTTGCTTATGTTTAAATTTGTTTGAATTTAAAAGAAAATTAATTTTGATGTTTTTTTTTAATTTACATTAATTGTAAATTTTGTCAACAATTCCCTGAAATTGAAATCCGGCCAAAAATTGAAATCCGGCCGGAGCCGGAACCGGATTTTAAATCCGGCCGGAATTCCGGCCCGCCCGGATATCCGGCACACCCCTATAGATAACTATTAATTGCTGAATGTAGCAGATCTAATTGTACAGATCAGATAAATACGAAATGTGGGCAGACAACATCACATCTTTAAGAGGAGAGCCAATAGCATAAAGTTTAGTTCGTACGTCCGATTTAATGTAAATTAAAGTTAATGTCGAATGGATATCAATATCACATCAAAGTCTGTGTCAAGTTTGCTGATAACTGCCATGCGTGTTACCTGAAAAATTAAATTGCGGATTATTTTACTGAGAGGCGGCTTGACAAACCTCCAGCCTCAAAGTTTCAGAGTTTTCATACTAAAACTAGACAGAGTCTGTAAACTGTACTAATAAATTGTACTTTGGAATAGAGAGATCAGTTGGAAAATCACAATATCATAATTTAAAATTAACTACTTAAAATTTTAATTTTGATTTTTTTTGCATATAAATGCTACGCAAGACCGAATTCATGACCTTTAATGTTGATGGAAACTTGACAACCATTGATAATAATCAACTAAGGAAGGTCGATGACTTCCAGTACCTTGGATCATGGATAGAGAGTAGCAAAAAGTACATAAGAAGTTAGGAAAGCAAAGGCTTGGGTAGCTCTATCAAAAATGGATACCATCTGGAAATCAGATCTCTCCAGGCACCTGAAGACTAAGTTCTTTCGAGCCACAGTGGAAAGTGTATTTTTATACGGGGGTGAGACCTGGACACTGACTAAATCACTTAAACAACGAATTGATGGTTGCTACACAAGACTACTAAGGGCAGCCCTAAACATCAGCTGGAGACAGCACATGACAAACGCCGAGCTTTATGGTACTAAACCACCTGTATCAACCACCCTCCGTGAACGCAGATTAAGATTTGCTGGCGAAGTAAAGACGAGGTCATACCAGATCTACTTCGCTGGCAACCACCAACTCATGGAAAGCGTAGTCGTGGACGACCTGCCATAACATATATAGATCAACTTGAAAGGGATACTGAACTTGGGAGAAACGAAATTGCGACAACTATGGAGAATCGGGAAGCCTGGAAGGATCTCAATTTCCACTGTCCGAGTTCGCTCGACCTAGTAGTAGTACTTAAAATTTTACATTTACATTTTATAGTGTATATTGTGTTTATATACTTCTATATTTCCCCGCGTTTTCGGTTTATTTAGGATAGTAAGTTACATTTGTCGGAAGTTGTTACGCAGTATGAACTGCGGGGACTAGTGCGTAGAATCGAGGGTGATAGAGACGAAGATGAGATATTCTACGATGTTGCTACACTCATTGACGAGGAACTGTTTATTACAGATAGACCAGGTGAGATACCGATAGACCAGGTGAGATACCGATAGACCAGGTGAGATACCGATAGACCAGGTGAGATACCGATAGACCAGGTGAGATACCGATAGACCAGGTGATATACCGATAGACCAGGTGAGATACCGATAAACCAGGTGAGATACCGATAGACCAGGTGAGATACCGATAGACCAGGTGAGATACCGATAGACCAGGTGAGATACCGATAAACCAGGTGAGATACCGATAGACCAGGTGAGATACCGATAAACCAGGTGAGATACCGATAGACCAGGTGAGATACCGATAGACCAGGTGAGATACCGATAGACCAGGTGAGATACCGATAGACCAGGTGAGATACCGATAGACCAGGTGAGATACCGATAGACCAGGTGAGATACCGATAGACCAGGTGAGATACCGATAGACCAGGTGAGATACCGATAGACCAGGTGAGATACCGATAAACCAGGTGAGATACCGATAGACCAGGTGAGATACCGATAGACCAGGTGAGATACCGATAGACCAGGTGAGATACCGATAGACCAGGTGAGATACCGATAGACCAGGTGAGATACCGATAGACCAGGTGAGATACCGATAGACCAGGTGAGATACCGATAGACCAGGTGAGATACCGATAGACCAGGTGAGATACCGATAAACCAGGTGAGATACCGATAGACCAGGTGAGATACCGATAGACCAGGTGAGATACCGTTAGACCAGGTGAGATACCGATAAACCAGGTGAGATACCGATAGACCAGGTGAGATATTGGTACTGTAGTCAAACTGATATGCACTATTAACTCATATTTAAAGACCAGGTTAGATGGGGGGCGAGCCACGAAGTTAGCGAAGCCTTGGCGTAGGGGTACCATGAACGAGTTGTCTGTTGTTGTCCAATTTTTAATCGCTAATAATTCGGGAATTCCTTGATGAAATTAGACTTTGTACATACTTTGGTCTTGTATTAGATCAAATAGGTAATCAAAGAAACAAAGTATATAATCCGTCAAAATTTTAGAAAGAATCTGAAGATTGGTAAAAACAGTGTGTCAGTAGGTACCGGTAGTTTCAGACTTTTGATAAAAACCGAAATAAGTCGGTCAATCACTGATGAAATTAAACCAAACCTGGTAAACATGCCGGTCAAAGGTTTAAAAAGATTCAGAAGTTTCATAGCGTCGTATTGTAAATACAAACAAAGTACTTGGATTACAGCTTCTCAGGTTGACTGAGTCTCGTGCTGCACGAAGGCCACACGAACGTGTTTATACTACATAGTCGAGTTACGCTGTTATTCTATTGTGGGAAGTCACACGAACCCACCTTCCCCGAAGGCCCCTGCTGGACCTTTACTGCAGACGTCACCCTGCTTATTAATAGACGTTATACTATTATTATTACTCGAGTCACCAGAAATGATCCATTGATGATTAATACCCAGAATGCTACAAAGGGGGATCATGGAATACGTACAGTACAATTGCTCATAGACAAATAGACAATGGTACAGTGAACCTCTTCGAGTACACACAATTCTAAAACCCAGTATCACCCTTCAGAAACTACGGCAACGTAGAACTGATCAGCCCTTGAATGATGTTGTTCTATGGTAACCTGCTAGCCAGAGGAATCGGGGTTCTCAGCCATTGTCATTCCTTAAACAACGCCGTACATTGATATAATGCAAAACTGTGTTATTGTATGTTTATTGGCGGGTTGATCGGTGGGTTTATACCGATCGGTGGGTTTAAACTATTTTACTTATATCATTTAGGTACACCTTATAAACGACCGCCTCCTTTACCTGCAATTAGAGGTAAAACACCTGTTCAAGGCGACTCGATACAAGAAGGAGATGAGTTAGGTAAATAAACTTTATTGACTTTCTTGTTTATTTGAAGTAAATTATTTTGAGGACTTGCACCAATACAATTTATCCTAGTGCAGCAAGTAGGCCTATTTTGAAATTTACTTTACTGTCTCCTTTAAACGACCTTTCTTTAATGATAACAATTTCAAATATTATGTTCTTTCAAATGATATGCAACATTAGAAATCTTAAAATTAACAAAAAGTAATTTATTTTTTTTAACTTTTTATTTTTTTAATTATTTATACAGGAGCTCCTCTAGGCGTGTCTGGGAGCGGAAGGGATATAGAGGAGTTTGGAGGTGCCACTGGACTCGGTCCCAACGATCTGTACCCACCGACATCGCAGACTAATCTAAAGATCTCCGGTCGGGGTCTTAGACCTGCAGGCAGCGATGCTGGGGAAGACGACGAGGCCCATGTAGACCTCTCAGGTCTTATAGAGGGTTCAAGTCTCGAAGGGGTCGATTTAGGTGAGTTTAATTTCTTATTTTAACTTTGTCCTCAAGTCGGCACTGTTCCGCCTTCAGCTAAAACCTCAACTTCGTTAACCAGAAAAATGCAGCCGAATTTGAAAACTTACGTCGGAAATGAAAGGACTAATAGAGAAACTCCAGCCTGTAGGAATTGTTGCAGCTAATGTGTTTTTTATGTTTTAATGTAAATGGTTTTTTGTTCAGAAGTGGAGAAAATGATAAAGCGCGTCACCGGCGGTTGAACCAGCGCTATGCGTACGTTTCGGCCTAACAGGCCTCATCAGTAGCGCTAACCAGTTCAGCCACTAGCCCCTGACACTCACACTCCCACCTAATCCACTTCTATTGAACGGGCAGTGTAAAGGCTTTTGCGGAATTAGCTGGTTATTTTCCCCGCAAAGTACTCTGTAGTTGTTTTAACGGACATAAAAAGCCGTTTCCTTACTGTACCGGTGTTTTAGTGGACATAAAAAGCCATTTCTTCTGTATGTGTACTTTAGCGGACATAACTAGCGATTTTATGTCGCAATAAGCCAAATACTCTAAACATCGGAACTCAGATGACGACATCTATCAGCTGTGTCCACGTGTAACTTTTTCTTTGTTCTTTGTTCGTTCTTTGTTCGGTCGACCAATCAGAGCTGTAGAGATTGTATAGTTGGAGATTGTATACAGAAACTCACGCAATTCAGTCAGTGTGTGTATTTTTCCTGATGCCAGAACACCGGCTTTGGAATTTCTGTGTTTCAGGCTTTAGCCAAACATTAGTAGGCTTGATCATAGAAACGTATAACTGTTATCTAATCATATCTCAACGCAATTCATATTGTTACAAAACATATTGTCACCTACAAACACCGCATTTTTACTGCTATTTACTGTCGGTTATTAATTATATCAGTTGATGGAATATTATTATATTTGGATAATATCGATAAATAATCATAAAACCCCCAATCTTCTTGATATACTGAAGGTAAGAGACAGGTTACATATAGCAATTGCGACTTACATTATATTGGTTTTGGAGTGAATCTAAGGCTATTTCATAGGCACTAC
The DNA here is from genome assembly GCA_032718475.1 of Nemertoderma westbladi. Taxonomy (NCBI): domain Eukaryota; kingdom Metazoa; phylum Xenacoelomorpha; order Nemertodermatida; family Nemertodermatidae; genus Nemertoderma; species Nemertoderma westbladi. The sequence continues at coordinate 32,199 of JAUCBJ010006816.1, read as the reverse complement.
ATGTGTCGGTTGCTGTTCTCTTTATATGTGACTAAAATTAGTGAAGGTCGGCAGATCGGTGTGCAGCATTGTGCGGTAGTGTGCATGATTGTGACAGATAACAAAGCATCTCCTAAAGAATGCGCTTTATACGTGAATCAATAGCCATCCCGTTGTGTCTAGTGTAAGTCATAACTCTGTTTACATTATTTAGAGCGCCACGTCCTAAAGGAACTGTTAATATTTCCCGAAAGTGAATAATATTTGTCAGAGATTACATATTAACGATCAGTCGAATAATACAGTAGGCCTACACCGCAATAAGGTCAGAGCTTCCGAATCCAGTCTCCCGAGTATATCCAGCGGGTGAATGGTCGCGCATAGACTGGCTTCGGCTAATGTAGTGTATCAAATACTCGTCATAGGCTAAAGTCGATTTATAATCTAGAAGACACCTAAATTTGGCAGGTTAAACTGCTAAAGGTCTGAAAGCGCGAACAATAACAGTTATTGCTTCTGTATTGCAATGTAGGCAATAAAGCTGAAGTACTGGTCAACCGGTAACCAGTAGGCCTGACTACCTAACCACCCGAACCGGTACTTACTGCAGTACAGGTACCAGTATTATTTCGATTGTGATATATTGTAGGCTGTTAGGGGATTAGGGATTGATCACCCCTTATTCCTTTGTATGGTTTACTTATTTCTGTCAGTTTTATTTATTTGTAGGTTAATATTGAGCAGAAGACGTGTAAGCCTGCTCAGATTGTACAGATAATTTGTAGGCTGGACTGTTGTCTGACTGTTGTTAAGTCTGAAGAGATTGCAGTGTATGTAGAGTGTATGTCCGATAAAGTACTAGTTAGGAACGTAGGGGCTTCCAGTGCTGTGAGGTAAATCCCCCCGAAAGAATAAGTCGTACTACTCGGTTAGAACGCATACTAACTAACCATTTCGGAGTCTGCATATACTGTAGTTTGTTTAGGCTTGATAGTAGTCTGCCAGCGTTTGGTCTGTATTTTGTTTGTGTATTCTGTACGGGTAGCGTAATATTTCTTATTTAGATAATTTGTAGGCTGGATTGTTGCCTGGCTGTTGTTAGGTCTGAAGAGATTGCGGTGTGTGTAGAGTGTATGTCCGATAAAGTACTAGTTAGGAAAGTGGGTGGCATCCAGTGCTGTAAGGTAAATCCCCCTGAAAGAATAAGTCGTACTACTCGGTTAGAACGCATACTAACTAACCATTTCGGAGTCTGCATATACTGTAGTTTGTTTGGGCTTGATAGTAGTCTGCCAGCGTTTGGTCTGTATTTTGTTTGAGTAGTCTGTACGTGTAGCGTAATATTTATTATTCAGAGTTTATGCGATTATGCGCAACATTCATACCCCCAAGTTTATTCCTACAGTAATTGTGCTTGTTATACATACCGTTATAGTTAAATTAACCCCGGTACTACATCAGGGCTGTTTGGCGTAGGTAAAGACTGGTGATTTTATGCTCCAGTCACTCCGGCAGATACCGTGGTTCCTTTAGCTGTACAAGTATTTCTAACTGCTGGTTATTTGTTGTATAAGTGCTTGTACCTAATTTAGGGTTTAGTGTACAGTGCTTTCCGAAGGAAATTAGTGTGTAGGCAGTATATTTGTGTTGTAAAGTGGTTAATAGGCACGTTGGCTCTGGTAGGCCGCGGTAATTAACTTCTAGGTAGGAACACTCCGTGATACATAATGTAGTACTTATAGCGATACGGCTATAAGTCGTCAGACGGTGGTATTTTTCCTATCTGGACAACGCAGTATATTTACTACTGCTTTGTTATTTTCAAATACCGTAGAATCCTGTCTGTTTGTAATAACCAGATATTCTAACCCTTTGTTAGGCTGGTTTGTAGACTTCTTGTAAAATTACCCTAAAAATTCGTACGTGTAATTTTTGTGTTTATTTAGAGATTGTAATCTCACCCCGAATTGTACGTAATTTGTAGTATTAAGTAACTTAGGCAAATTAGAATTATTTGTTTTAGTGTCCAACAAGTAGCACTTCACTGAGAGCGTACAGCTTCTGTGCAGTGACTCCTTCCCAGAAATAATAACATTTATTTCAAATATTGACAAAACCCATTAAACGGGTATATATATATTATAAATCAACTCAAACCGATTTATAAAATAGTAGGCCTGTCATACAACAATTAGGTCTTAATATCAGTTGGACTACTGCTTAAATAACGGTAATAAGGTAAAGTAAAGTAACCAAGTAACCCCTAAAATTCAGAAATTCAATTATTCTAAAATAATTGATATACCGGTATTCACGATAGGCTTATTATATATTTATATATTTGCGCTGAAATTATATACCGGTATTCTGTAATTAATTCTAGTCTGTAATTATACTTATATATACTATAAGTGTAAGCTGTATACCGGTATTCACGATAGGCTTATTATATATTTATATATTTGCGCTGAAATTATATACCGGTATTCTGTGACAAACCTAGTCTGTAATAATACTTATATATATACTATAAGTGTATACCGGTATTCTAATATATTGTATATATATCACGTTACATAGAGTAACGATATCGGTAATTAATTACTAGGCTAACGGTGATACTGAATTACTTGACTTGCTTTAACTGTAATATAGCAGTAGGCATTCAACTGTACCAACAAACATGTCTGACACAAAGCAAAACCTGTCAGACAGTCTCCTAGATACAACCATCTGTGACCCAGACAGGAGTGTGGAACGTGTGAGACCGAAGTTCAATTCGCCTCCTACTGTAATAAAGATCATCCCTCCAGTAGTAGTATCAGACCCTAGGCTAGTCCAACACCGTAGGTCTATCATAGGCACTCGAGCTCAGGTCAAGTGGGACCAAGAAGCAGCAGAACAGCAGCAACACTCGAGCCGAGAACTTATTTCTCAGCGGCCCGACAGCTCCAGTAGTGCGGATACTGTAGAGCTAACACCCGAGCACGGAGCAAAGATGGCAGATGCGGTTTATTCGGATCCCCTTCTCATCCTTCCTGCAGCCGTACTCACTAGGGTATTGATTGCGGTGGAGGAACACCAGATTGATTGGGCGAGAAGTAAGCGATCGACCAAGGATAGTTATGCGGGATACACAAGGGAAGAACTGAAGTCTATTGTCGAGTCGCAATGGAACTTCCCTGGACCCGGAATCCTGTTTGACTTATCGGAAGCTGCCTCGGAAGACATACACAGGATGGGAGTGACAAAAGAAACCAGCGATCCAGCTGTGTGGAAGAGGTCAGCAGCAGGATACGTACAGGGATTCTTCAGCTCTATGGAGCGATTAGAGGAACAACTGTTTCGACAACCCCAAGGACCTCAAGAGCAGGGAGAGCTGCTTTATCAAGTTAGAGAAAGAATTCTAAGAATCAGACTAATCTTATCGGCCTTTGAGGAGGCTTCGAAAAGAAGACAAGACACGTCGTTGCAAGTTGCCGTAAAGACTTGGTTTCAGCGGGTGAGTCTCCAAATTCAAGGAACTGCCCAGTGGAAATCTCAGCTGGCTGAGCGCTCAACCCATGGAGAATCAACAGACGCTACCTTTTCCCAAGTGGAAAGTGAAGTGACAGCAGAAAAACCGCATAAGAGGGATGCTATTGACATCTATCTGTCAGACTATCAACGATTTCTAGGTGACGAAGAGTTGAGGAGACGGCTGTCTGGACTTTGCCCTAATAGTGAAGGAACCAAGCTTGTGTTGGACGCAATCGATGCGGAAATGATAGCTGCGAACCAAGCTAAATTTGATGAAAGACTCCGCATCGCTAGGGTCCAAGAAGAACAAGTCAAGAAAAAAACGTATAGAAGACAGAAAGACAGCAGCAGCGGCAGTGGCAGCGGCAGAAGCAGAAAGAAAAGTGGCAGAAGTGGAAAGAAAAGCGGCAGAGGCAGCGGCAGAGGCAAAAGCGGCAGCTGCAGCAGTAGAAGCGGAAAGAAAAGCGGCAGCGGCAGAAGCGGAAAGAAAAGCGGCAGAAGCGGAAAGAAAGCGAGCAGTGGTAGAAGCAGAACGAAGAGCATCTGAAGAGACCACCCAACTAGAGTTGGAAAATATTCAAGAGAATCAAGACTGCATAAATAAACAGTTAACAGCTAGTCATATGCAGATGATGAATCGATCTACTCCCAAAAGACAGGGATATACATCATCTGATGAAGGCGATACCACCGATCCTGAAGGCGGAGGAAATAGATCTCGTCTAAGCAGACGTAGAAGAATGTCCCACCGTCAGAAATTGCCTGATTTGCCCCCAGCTGTTAGAAGGCAACTAACTAACACAGACTTAGGTAGTACAGAACCCACAGACCAAATAATTAAAATAGAAAGACTCCCTACTATAGTAGATGAGCCTGAAATAATTAGGCCTGTTCTCGAAGCCACCCCTTCGGTGATAGAGACACCTGTACTCCCAGAACCTACCTCTAAATTCCCTTTGCACAGCACTAAACTACCTGTGCCCCACAGAACAACCCCTGAGACAGTTCATGCCCTGGACTCCGAGCGAAATATCAATGATTTGTCGCCCGTTGTCCCTCGTCTGCCCGCTACTATGTTGGCGGCTCCCGCTTCGGCGGTCGAGTGGGTGAATGAGGGGCGGCGGGGGATGAATCTCCTGCTTGGGCAGATGCAGGAGACTGTTCATTAGTTTAAAGGAACAGTAAGGGAAAGTAGGTTAGAGTTGCAAGAAGTGCAGCAGAGTATCGCGTTAGAACGCGATAAATTAGTAAATACACATAAGGGTATACCACCACCCCCTGTAACAATGTGTCAACCTGTTAGGTCTGTTAGGTCCTGTTAGGAGCTGAGGATCTTGCGCTGTCCAGGGGCCGAGAGGGGTAGGCAGCGACGCCCGCTAGCCTAATTATAACTAATTATAATATTGATAAACTCATATAGCAGCTATGACTGAGTTGATAGAAGATGATCTTGGTATCAGGGAGAAATATAATCTACCGTTGCAAGCATTTGTTGATAGATTGATACGCAGCGACGCTAGTCCAACTACTACGGAGGACGATGGTCGTTATATCGAACCGCCGATGTCCCAGGAGCAACTTACGCGTGAATTGGACTATCGAAAATTCACTGCTCGCTATACGCATCGTAATGGTACGCATATGGACTTCTTAACTACTGGCCATCCTATCGATTTACACGATATGGACTATGTCGACACCGAAAGGGAAATGGTAATATTTAAATATCCTACCCAGCGGAGTCGGAACAATAAACTGAAAATCGAATGCGAAAATTCTATTCGAAATCGAATCGAAAGAGAAGACGTTAAAGAACCGGATAAACGCGGTAACTCCAACGTATATTTGGAATTCTTGAGAGAAACATTGTAACACCGAATAAATATCACCCGCGTTTCTCCTACAAGACGTGCGTCTTTGGTATTATTGCGATGAATGCCCAAGACCCAACCAACAAACGGAAAGACATAAACATCCGCGGAGACGTTGCTTTAAACACGGTTTTACTCGTTATATTTACGGGAGTTTCGAGTGAAACTTGTTCGATGTATCACCGACGCTCGCTCGACTCAAACGATCCTTAAATAAACCTATGATCAGAGTTCCGGAATACTCGGTCAGACCTCCTCATTCCCTAGTTAGACCTCAGACTCTTGATCCTAATAGTATCACGGATCCTCCCGAACTGTACTCACTGTTCAAAGATCTAGTGTTACCCAAACAGTTAGTCGGTGGCACTCCGGTTGTGGGCTCCCTAAATATTCGCCCATCTTACCTAGCCGGATTGGGACACGGACATCTAATATCGTCATTCAACCGTATCATCGTCCCTGTTTAACCCGATACAACCTGTCACCGAGGTGGAGGAGAGAGTTGTACGAAACGCGTTGGGCACTATTCGTCAAAAGATCAGAAAAGGAACCTACAATTGTTTAGAGAAACGTAAATTGCCGCAGCAAGTCCAAGCGGTAAACGAATTAGCTTTATCTCAGTTCGATCAGGAAATCCAGAATCTAAGAAGATATCGAACTTGGGTGACCCTACTTTCTAAAATAGTTTTAGACGAATGCTTTCAACGACAAGCGGAGGAAAATCAGCTCGAGGAGAAGCATATCGATTCCTATAGAGCCCGAGAACGCGAGTTGAAAAGAATCATCAAACCGAGGAAATTTCTCACTACACACGGTCCACCTACCGCTTTCGTGCAAACGACCCGTCAGGGACCAGTAAGAGCTGCTGTCTTAAAAAGCGCTCTCAAGGTTGTTCGACCTCGTTCCACTGAGGTTGATATCGATCAACCAGGTACCTCGACCGGCGGATACACCGACCGTAATCCTAAACCTTCCGATGCAATTGTATTGCACCCTTCACCCAGGAGTTATAGCCCTCCTATTAAAGTGGCTCGCCCCAAAGAGAAAAGGACTCTTGCTAGCCTCAAAAAACTGCGTAAACGCCGTCCGCGTAAGAAAGACTAACTGTTTAGAGTATTTTTATATTTTAGAAACTGTGATTTTTATATTTTGTAGAATTAAATCCCATTTTCTGGGAGCGGTGTAAAGGCTTTTGCGGAATTAGCTGGTTATTTTCCCCGCAAAGTACTCTGTAGTTGTTTTAACGGACATAAAAAGCCGTTTCCTTACTGTACCGGTGTTTTAGTGGACATAAAAAGCCATTTCTTCTGTATGTGTACTTTAGCGGACATAACTAGCGATTTTATGTCGAAATAAGCCAAATACTCTAAACATCGGAACTCAGATGACGACATCTATCAGCTGTGTCCACGTGTAACTTTTTCTTTGTTCTTTGTTCGTTCTTTGTTCGGTCGACCAATCAGAGCGGTTTTCACTCTGTGTTGGAGATTGTATACAGAAACTCACGCAATTCAGTCAGTGTGTGTATTTTTCCTGATGCCAGAACACCGGCTTTGGAATTTCTGTGTTTCAGGCTTTAGCCAAACATTAGTAGGCTTGATCATAGAAACGTATAACTGTTATCTAATCATATCTCAACGCAATTCATATTGTTACAAAACATATTGTCACCTACAAACACCGCCTTTTTACTGCTATTTACTGTCGGTTATTAATTATATCAGTTGATGGAATATTATTATATTTGGATAATATCAATAAATAATCATAAAACCCCCAATCTTCTTGATATACTGAAGGTAAGAGACAGGTTACATATAGCAATTGCGACTTACATTATATTGGTTTTGGAGTGAATCTAATGCTATTTCATAGGCACTACATGTGTCGGTTGCTGTTCTCTTTATATGTGACTAAAATTAGTGAAGGTCGGCAGATCGGTGTGCAGCATTGTGCGGTAGTGTGCATGATTGTGACAGATAACAAAGCATCTCCTAAAGAATGCGCTTTATACGTGAATCAATAGCCATCCCGTTGTGTCTAGTGTAAGTCATAACTCTGTTTACATATTTAGAGCGCCACGTCCTAAAGGAACTGTTAATATTTCCCGAAAGTGAATAATATTTGTCAGAGATTATATATTAACGATCAGTCGAATAATACAGTAGGCCTACACCGCAATAAGGTCAGAGCTTGCGAATCCAGTCTCCCGGGTATATCCAGCGGGTGAATGGTCGCGCATAGACTGGCTTCGGCTAATGTAGTGTATCAAATACTCGTCATAGGCTAAAGTCGATTTATAATCTAGAAGACACCTAAATTTGGCAGGTTAAACTGCTAAAGGTCTGAAAGCGCGAACAGGCAGTCTTAAGTTGTATATATTCTATCTCTAACAGCGGACCTACCGGCCTCAAGTATGTTAGAGTGAAACAGGAGGGAAGTACAAATAAATAAATAAATATTCAGCTCGAGTATTGCTGCCACTACACTACACAATCAAATTATTTACACTAATTAATGATATTAATTAGTGGCTGAGCTGGTTAGCGCTACTGATGAGGCCTGGTAGGCCGAAACGTACGTATAGCGCTGGTTCAACCCCCGGTTCTAATTTTTTCCACTTCTGAACAAAACCATTTACATTTCATCATTAATTACAGTTGCAACAGCTCATCTCCAATTTATTTAATTTCTATGTTTTGACAGAAGACAGAACGACTGACAGTCACACCTCGAGAAATAGCAGAGATCTTGCTAAGCAGTATTTAGATTTGATTGCCAGTAGTTATAGGCCTAATAATAACCACCGCTTTACAAGTAATAACGGCCAACTATTTTTAGTCGGCTGCTGTGCAGCACACAGTTAGTATTTATAGTAGACAATGATGGAAGGCGATGGTTGAATGTTGCCCGATTTGAACCCCGTTACCATGCAAATTTGACGTGTTGCTATGAAAAACTCTAAATGAAATATGTGCACATTGTTGCACACTCGTAGTGGGTCTAAACTTCGATTGCAACGTGCAGTAACCATCGAAAGGGCCGTTGCTATGGACTTTGTCGAGGTTGCTAACTTTGAAGTCATTTTCTTCTTTTTTTTCGTTTTTCGTTTTTTTTTTTTTTTTTTTTTTTTTTTTTTTTCCATCAGTTAACTAACTAGTTACATCTAATAATCCGATCAGATGTAATTTCAAAGCGCTACGTTATACGTGGCAGCCGTAGCTATGCAAATTGTCCCCGTTGCTTTGTATACAATCATAATAATTTCAAATAATTCCCCGCCAATAAATAAAACTTTTACGGCCTTAGTTTTTTTATATACCTCGCAGTCTCTCATGCCCAACATCACTCGTGCCGTAACGCTATAAAGTGCTCTATTATAAACAATCAGTTGCTCTGGAAACTAAATTGTTCATTATATAAAGAATTCAGTCTATTTAATAGTCATTGTACTAAAGTTTGTCTGTATGAAATTTTGCGAATATCCCATCGAGTTGATTCTATTGAAAATTCATTTTGATAAACGCTAATCAGCCCGATTGTCACATGGCTGATTTTTACTGTTACCGATTTCGTGTGCGTCATTGGTCAGGTAGGGTGGAAGAGAACTTTCGGCGCAATCAAAATTCACCCCTCTCCTGGGGAAAATCGTCGCAAATAACAGCTGATTATTCCCAAAATTATTATTGTAACCGGTTCTATTAACTTTACTTTATTGTTTTGGTTAGAATATAATGCTACTGTAACCTGCTCCTTTCCCCTGATTGATAATTTAACTTTGAGTGTTTGATTATTCCATAATATGGAATAATATGGATAATATATATAATTTAATATATATCTGTTTATTTTTAGGTAAATACGATGGCAAACTTGACAATGATTCCCAGGTTAGTGACATTTTTTATTTTTACAACAACAGACATTACGGCAATTAATGCTATAGTTATTGGGATGTGGTGGGAATTTTAAATAAATCTTCCAATTAATTACCTAACCTAGATATTTTTTATTGGCGAATCGCAGGGTGTCAGCCAGTCGAGTCTGTGGTCTACCAAGGTCATATTCATAGTTGGAGGTCCCGGGTCAGGCAAAGGCACCCAGTGTGAGAGGTTGGCTGAAAAGTTCGGATTCAATCACATCTCTAGCGGGGATTTACTGAGGAATGAAGTCGCTAGTGGGTCTGAGAGAGGTGAGTTGGTAAGGTCGCCCATGTGAAGAATACCAGGATTTCACTTTTCGGTCGACTTTTTATTGGAATTTTATGTCTTATAACCTGTACTGTACATACTAATTCGTTTATTGTTTTGGGTAGATTCAGCCTTTCTATAACCTGTGTTTTTAGTGAAAACCTGGTCTGGTATTCTTCACATGGGCCAGTTTTGGAAATCAAGCTTAAAGTAAAAGTACCAGTTATATTAAATTACCAATTATTATTAATGCTGCCCAGTCACTACTAGCCGACAAGGCAAGCAAAGCCTTCTTCTCACTGCGTCGTTATTTTCCCAACCTTCCTTATTCTACGTGTCGTTTTTTATTTGATACTTTAATTAAACCCATTCTAATGTACGCTGCTGAAGTGTGGGGACACCACACTGCAGTAGAAGTGGAACGCACTCAACTAAAGTTTTTGAAAAATTTTCTTGGTGTAAAAATGTCTACTCCAAATTTTGCAGTTTACGGCGAGACCGGTTCGTTTCCATTATCTATTGACAGAAAATTAAGAATGGTAAAAGGTACTGAATATGAATAGCGATAGATTACCGAAAGTTGCATACACTGTTTTGTACAATGACCTGTCAATCAACAATCTAGTTAAAAATTGGGTGTCAAATATTCGTGATATTTTATACACCACTGGTTACAACTATGTTTGGGATCAGCAATCAGTTGATGTGCCGGCAAGACATTTTATTTCGAAAATCAAATTGCCGCTACAGGACCAATACAAACAATTGTGGTGGAGTGAAATTGGTAATAGCTCGAAGGGTAACCTTTATTTTGTTTCACATTTTGGTGCAATACCGTACCTTGATACATTCCGTAATCACATAATACTGCGCAAACGCATCTCACAGATTCGGTGTTCATCTCATCAGTTAGAAGTTGAGCGTGGTCGTTGGTACAATGTAGAACGCTCTAACCGATTTTGTCAAATTGCAATAATAATAACAATAGTATAGAAGATGAGTTTCATTGCTTACTCAGAGTTGAGAGTAAAATATCTTGAACATTACTTCTCAAATAATAATTGATTAAATATACTAAATATGTTAAAAAAAAATTATTATAAATTACCAATTAAAAGTACCAGTTAAAGTAAAAGTCCATATTTACCATGGTGCGTAACACTCTGGTATTCTTCACATGTGGGCCGGTGCGGTAAATTATGGCGTACTAAATAATACAGTCTCATTGTCTCCATGACAATATTATAACAATTTTCTGGAATAGTGAATTGTTTACACATACTATTATATACTACGTTATACTAGTACCGGTACCTTGTTTACTGGCATTTAATTCTAAACTGCCATCAGTTTTTGGTTACTCGTATTTATTCGTACAGAATTTTATATTATTATTATGATTTCATATTACAATATTAGCATAAATTAAAATAAGTTAATTAAGTCTAGTAATTGTTCTTGATTAGTTGTATTAATTAATCCATGAAATGGATTATGTTTATTAAGACCCCTCCATCGGAACTTCAGTAGCTTTTCAGTTGTGCCTTTCTTTGTTCGCATTATATTTAACTTTGTATGCGCCCAGATGCACTCAATTCTTTGGGTGTTTGCCCCTCAATCTTTGTTAACAAAGCGCCTTTTTCCTTTTTTACTGTGGTTTACCAACAAATGTTTGTAATTACCACTCCCATCGTGGCATTTCCATGGGTCTCGCTTGTTGGTAATTCCGACTCTTGGCCGCAATAAGCAGACCATTCATCAGACATGATTGTACTAAATGATGTATTAAAATGTTCTAGAATAAAAACCATAGTTATTAAACATATTTTAAGAATTACAAAAAAATGTTATTTTGCTGTACACTACTGGTGGTGTAGTGTATCTGTACACTACTGGTGGTGTAGTGTATCTGTACACTACTGGTGGTGTAGTGTATCTGTACACTACTGGTGGTGTAGTGTATCTGTACACTACTGGTGGTGTAGTGTATCTGTACACTACTGGTGGTGTAGTGTATCTGTACACTACTGGTGGTGTAGTGTATCTGTACACTACTGGTGGTGTAGTGTATCTGTACACTACTGGTGGTGTAGTGTATCTGTACACTACTGGTGGTGTAGTGTATCTGTACACTACTGGTGGTGTAGTGTATCTGTACACTACTGGTGGTGTAGTGTATCTGTACACTACTGGTGGTGTAGTGTATCTGTACACTACTGGTGGTGTAGTGTATCTGTACACTACTGGTGGTGTAGTGTATCTGTACACTACTGGTGGTGTAGTGTATCTGTACACTACTGGTGGTGTAGTGTATCTGTACACTACTGGTGGTGTAGTGTATCTGTATTCTGTACACTACATATAACTCACAGTGAAACACATTTTTGATTGAGAAAGTTTTGAGATAACGTTTTTAAAATTAAACCTTTTTTTAACATTACGAAGTCGTTAAGTAATTAGTACAGTAATTATTATCGGCATTTTTTTCTTTAAGGTGCCAGCCGCCATTTTTTTATACAAGCTGATAATTGTTGCTACCGTTTAGAATTGTACTATGTCATGTTAGCTATTAATTTAAAATACAATATGTTCTAGAACTAATATATATTTTTGTAATTTCTCAAATTTTCAACAAATTATGTTAACGGTTCCGTATTACTTTGTATTACCGTATTACGTTGTTCCGTATTATTATTTTTGTATCAATAATTCCGTGCTAGCTAGAGCTTTATTACATAATCTGGTGTTATATTTTTTCAGAAAGCTGTGATTTTTATGTTAACTAGTCAACATTTTTATGTTACATTTGTCGCAACTGGAACGTTCATCGTATATTTCTTTTTTAATTTGGTACATGTTCTAGAACATTTAATAAATATTCTAGAACTCTTATCAATAGAAAAAAAACAGGCAAAATAGCATAACAAATAATAAAATTTAAATTTTTTTTTAATAATTTCCTTTTTAAAGAGATTATTTTCTCGAAACTTCATAATTAAAATGTTTTATAACTTTTTTTCAAAGTTCTAGAACACTCAATATACTCTTGAAAATTTGTTGAAAAAAAACAACGAAAATGTTGACACGAGCGGAACTGTTCCCGAAATTAAAAAATCCGGCTCTGTCAGCAGTAAGAAAAGTTGTCGAACTTTCATCATACCAAATTTCGTAGCATATGATTGAAATTTGAAAAATATTAGGGAGGTTGGGGGGCTCCGACTTACTGAAAATGGTTGTTGTATTAAGGAGATTGTGTAATTAGTGCAAAACGGTGCAAATGAAACTGGATTGTTCGGGAAAAATAAGCAAACATGATGTAGGACATTATTTTATATCAAAAACTGACTAGTATAGTGTGTGATATTATCCTATATAATATCCAAAAATAGCTGTTTATTATCTCGAGATATTATTGGATTATATATCGAAATCATACCCAGGCAACTAGGACCTTATGCCTGTTCGTTCTATACGTGTTGACACATTGAATTCAAGCGATTCGCGAACAACAATGAACCGACCACCTCAGAGCCCGAAACCACCGAAACGGAAGTACTCCGACTCCTTCCAAAACCGGTCCAAGTTCCAAAGATACGCCTTAATCACTATGAACTTGATATTTTGGCTGCTTGGTGCCTGTTTTCTTTTCGCGGGAATCTGGGCGCATCAGCAAAGGCCGGAAGGGAAAGAGTTAGTTACTAAAAGCTTCGATGCGTTTTTTCAACCTTCCATATATTTCATAGTTGTGGGATTTTTGAGTTGCGTTATAAGTTTTACCGGGTGCATTGGTGCTCTGCGTGAGAACATCGTTATACTTAAAGTCTACAGCGTTCTTATCTCGTGCACTCTCTTCACATTGTTTATGTGCGGTGTTCTGGGTTTGGCCTTTCGGTACAAAGTGCGTGATGCTTTGAAGAAAGCCCTTCTTACTGCAGTCGAGAAATACAGAGACAACGAAAACTTACAGAACATTATTGATTGGACGCAGGTACAGTCCTCTAGAGGGCTCTACTTACTGTGGCCTGTCTGTCTAGTGTCTACTGGCTGGAGTACTCATTACTACTGTTTTAATTTTTGAATAAAATATTTTATATTTGTCATATTATTACCAAGTAATATTGATATTAACTTTTAAGAATTAGTATATGGGTCATCACAGATAGGCCACAGTATTGTACGGAATCATTTAAACTACCTAGGCCGTCAAAATGAAAGTAAATATGCATTGTAATATATTTTCTAATTTTTTATTAATCTACCTGTTATTATTAATATAAGACAGTGCATTACAACTCAAATGGGTATTGTCCCTTCGGTCTCAATAATGTTTGAAGTCTATATTTCAACAACGGCGCGATTAAATTTTTTTGTCTGTGTTTAATTACAAACTTGATGAAAGTTTGAAAATAATAATTGTAGCCCAAAGTTCACAGAGGGGGATTCGGCTGCACATTATTTTCTATGGGGGATGATACACCACAAATGGCTGCTGCCGCTCGCCGCTCCTATAGTGTATCATACTAAAAGTCGGCGCTCACATCGGCCGCTCGCTGCGGCCGCCCGCCGCTCCTGTGGTGTATCATGGCCTTTATAATAAAAGTATGCTGAACATACGTGTGCGAGAGACTGAATCAAAGGCCTTGAAGAATTCAACAAAGATAACAGCTAGATGCCTGTCTTTCCTTTTTGATAACTCTTCAATTAACCTTCTTATATTTGATAATACATGTTTGAGTTGAAATATTGGCTAATAACAGTTTAGTTTTGGAGCATCGTAAACATCCAACCCCTACCCTTACTACAGTAAAATATGTTTTAAATGCCGACTACTGTACTGTCAACTAGTTGGTATTAAGGTGTTTTTACGTTTTTTTGTTTGTTTTCAAAATTGGCAATTTTATAACGTTACATAATTTGCGACGACCCATTTTTTGTACGTCTCGGTAGTTTAAACGATTCTTCCTCAGGAAAGTTTCGAGTGTTGCGGCGTTGATAGCATGGACGATTGGGATTCCAACGTTTACTTCAACTGCGACGGGGAAGAGCACGGCAATCCGGAACGGTGCGGAGTTCCGTTCTCCTGTTGCGAGTCGACTCGACTAGCACTAGCCCAAGAAGGCGAGGATGAGGATGTGAAGAAAGCGATAAACACCCAATGTGGTCGCGAATCCCGACTGCCTGAGAATCGTAAACTTGGTGTCACTACCGGTGCCGATTTCATCTTCCAACAGGGGTGCTTCACTGCCTTGGCTCGTTGGTTCCGAACGAATCTCGTCGCTTTGTGTTCAGGTTTGGTCGTCATATCGTTTATCCATCTACTCGCCATTTATTTCTCATCGGATATTATTTACTCGATTCGTTATCACCAACAACGTTTCGGAACGAATTCGGCTGCTTAGAGAATCCAAGAAAAGTTGATCTGTTAATTCAGTAAACTTGTATGAATTCTGTCCAGTATTCTTGTATGAACATTTGATGGAATAATTCTTCACAAAGTATCTGTGGAACGCAACTAACGTAAATATATTTAATTTTTAGACATATTTGTTGACTTACTGCAAACAATTGATTGTATTAAAGTGATCTACAGGTAACATAACAGATCTAAGTGATCTGTACGTTCAATAAATATAATAACTTTTGTACATATTTTAATTATTATTTTGCTGTATATTTGTTATTATGAATAATAATATAAAACGATGCCTCTTTTGAACCAGTTCAACCAAGGCCATCGTATATATGTATATATGCGATGATCTTGGTCCGACCATATTTTACTTTGTTGATGAGCTCTGAAGGGGATCGGGTTTCATCATTAACAATGTTTTTCCACATTGACAGACGTATTACTGAGATATGTGTTCCCACTTTTGACCAATGTTTTTGACCATGATAACACCTATTACCGGGGTTTATTGCTCTAAAACAACCATTTAAACTTCTGAGAAATTTCAATTTTATGGTATCCTAGAGTTTTTGTTGTTGTGCTATGAGTCCGGCAGATATTTGCCGTTTTTTTCAGTGAACCTTACCTGGGAGTATGTAGTAAATGTTTGGGGTGATTTTGATAGGGAATTTTATTGTGATTTAATAATACGACTGTTGCCCACCTTGTATCATTGAGTATTTTGTGTAAATAATTAGCAATTTAAAAAAATTGTCCTCAGGAACGGTAAAGACAAGTCATCCGTAAATCCGTTTGTCACTTTTAGAAAGACAATACATTTGTTGGAAATGTCATAAAATTTCAGATTCCCAATTGCGTTTGTTTAAATTTCTAACAAAATACCACGGGGGGGGGGGGGGGGGGGGGGGGGGGGTATCATATTGATCTACCCCGGGTTTAATAGGGTGAAGGATGGTATTTTTTCAAAGATTTGCCACAAACGTCCTATTATTATATTTAATAGTATTTATGTCAACAAAATCTTCTAGAATATCGTATATTTTGTTCTGGTTTATATTAAATGTTCTTATGGATACAATCCATAACATCAAGATATTCTAGAAAATTGTTTATTTATTTTAGTCCAAAATTGTAACATTACTCAACGCCGTTAGTATTAACAGCGAGTTGTTATTTAGCACTTTACAACTTTAGAGGACATTACAGTATTGTATTGATCTGTACATTTAGTATTCTATTGGTGTATTATTATTTATGTAATGTCCCGACGGCGTAACTGTAAAGTCACGCACGCCATCATGGTTACCACATAAGCAATAGGTTGTATTTATTATTAATTGCCTGACAGACAGATAGGCCTACTGCTACTTCGCAACTCCCCCACCACATTTGTTTACCCCGGTGACCTGGGCACGGAACTACCTTATTAACTATGGCCCTTTGTGTATATCCTTCCTCTAAAAAGTTATGCACCTTCATTTTATTACTAAATGAAAACACAATTTTCGGGCCACTTACCAAAATGTATAAAATGGAATTAGGGCCAAAAAAGTCAAAAGGGCCAAAATTTGCCAAAATTGGCCCTCTTACTGTCTGGAATAATATATCATTGGCCCGAACTGAGCTTACTATATAGTGAAGAAAGAAAGGGCCATAACAGGCCCTATTTGATCTGACTTCATATGAAATTTATCAAATTAGTTGAGAAGGAAACGGGCCGAACTGAAAATGAGATAAATAACATTAGGGCCATTATACAGTGGCCCTTTTGAATCCAATTTGATCCTACAAATAAACTGAGCTGAGAATTTGAGTGGCCCACTTGTTTCAAAATTGATTTATTAAATAAAATGACCCGAAGAAGGGGCCATTTTTACTATCATAAAGAATGAGATTAACAACATTAGGGCCATAAATATACATTGATTAAAACGGCCCGATTCCAATCCAAATTGATTAGTACCTAATCAAATTAACTGAAAAAAATATTAATTAGCGGTATTAGTCGAAGTCGATATCAACCTTATCTTGCACATACGGGCTGGAGTATTCGCGCAGCACGAGACTTACCACTCCTACCAAATATCAGATGAATCGAATGACTGGTTCTAATTATTACTGGGGTGGTGGTGGTGGTGTCATGTGGACAATGCTAGAGAACTAAATAGGCCACCAATTTACGATGGCAAGATATTTTTATAAATATTTATAGATTTATAAATGTCATCACGATTAATGAGGAAGAGGGTCTAGATATAAATTTGTGACAAAACTGCTGTTTTTGCACTTTGGGGGGGGGGGGGGGGGGGGGGGTGTCATGTGGTTCATTCTATAGAACTAAATCTTAGAACTTTCTTGTTTATTGTAAATATTATTTTCTATTTAGTTATTTATTTAATTTATTGATACAAAGGTTAGCTTGTTAGCATTCACCCTTTCGGTACCATGGCACATACGTCTGATCCATGGGTAGAGCGCCTTGACACATACGTCTGTTCCGTGACATTTATTCGATTTCTAAGAAGGGAAAATGTTGCTGGACCATTAAGTACATGCTTCTTTCTATATGTTAGCGGCGCATTTCAGCTTGTATCTACTGTAATTTAACTACGGTACGCCTACTGCAGACCTGCTTACAGACTGCCAGGCTGCAGCAATAAGGTAAACCCTGTTGTTAGTTTTCAAATTTGACAGACTGACCGTCAGACCAGACCGACAGACGGTCTGGATAGGGTCAAAAGTGAAAACTGGCAGCGGAAATGACATCCTTGACCAGGAAAACCCCCATAGCGATAATTTTAATTAGCTAACGTGATTCCTTATATTTTTGACGGACAGACTGACAGACAGTCGACAGACAGACCGACAGACTGTCTGGATAGGGTAAAAAGTGAAAACTGACAGCGGAAATGAAATCCTTGACCAGGAAAACCCCCATAGCGATAATTTTAATTAGCTAATGTAATTCCTTATATTTTTGACGGACAGACTGACCGACAGACAGACCGACAGACAGACTGGATATGGTGAAAAGTTAAAACTGACCTCGGAAATGAAATCCTTGACCAGGAAAACCCCCATAGCGATAATTTTAATTAGCTAATGTAATTCCTTATATTTTTGACGGACAGACTGACCGACAGACAGACCGACAGACAGACTGGATGGGGTGAAAAGTTAAAACTGACCTCGGAAATGAAATCCTTGACCAGGAAAACCCCCTTAGCGAGAATTTTAATTAGCTAATGCGATTCCTTATATTTTTGACGGACAGACTGACAGATAGACCGACAGACAGACTGACAGACAGTCTGGATAGGGTCAAAAGTGAAAACTGACAGCGGAAATGAAATCCTTGAGCAGGAAACCCCTATAGGGAGAATGTTAGTAGATTTTACTATTTCTAAAGTCTTGACAGACAAACTGACAGAAAGACAGACAGACTTCAGAAATTCATGAATTAGACTTGGGCACTTGGGGATTTGAATAATTTCCAGTTAGGTACTGAAAGGGTTAAAAGCTAACAAAAGCTAGGTTCACCCAGCATTCACCAACCGCACCGCTTAACCGTAGACCGAGACCCGCATATAAAACGGAGTATTGAACAACTGACTATATTAAACGGAGTATCTAATAGCTAAAACAACTGACTTTTCAACAGAGTATCTAAAAGCTAAAACAACTGACTATATTAAACGGAGTATCTAAAAGCTAAAACAACTAATATACAAATATACAAATATAACTAATAAATAAATATAACTAATATACAAATAGCTACCCAACAGTGAAATATTTCCACAAAATATTCGAGAACACAAAATCATTTTAACATTGAATAAGGCAGCATCAGGAGTTGAAGAGTACAATAATTTGAATCGCAGTAACAATGGAAGCAAAATAGTAAAATAATACAGTTAAATTTATTTTGTAGCACTATATCGCTCTATATTTTATTAACGAATTAAGCAACAAAAAAGTACCAATTTAAGAATACAATTACGTATTACATGGGGAAAATGACGTAGAACATTTTTTTTTCAATATTCTCTCGACCCTTTATTAACCTCGCTGGCGCTCGGTAAATAAAATGCCTTGAGAATAATGAAAAAAAATTCTACTTTTTTTACCATGTAATAAATAATTATTTTGTAGCACCAATTCACATCCCCTGTGTCGGGATCAAGTGTAGTTATTTCGCGTTCGCGGATCTGAGCTGTGATGGCCCGCTTTGTTGACTTCTTTCGACCCCGTAGAGTAGCCTCGGCGACAAACTCACCAATAATTTCTAATTATGCAATGCTCCTAGGTCACTCCTACCAAATTTCAGATGGAATCTGATGGTTGGTTCTACAATTACACAGCTACAGTACCTTTACGATTCTGTCAATTCGCCCCCCCCCCTAGCGGCAGACAGGGGAACTTTAAAGTCTGTCTGAATTTAGAATTTCTAAATAAGCAATGCTTGTAGGTGTAGGTCACTCTTACCAAATTTCAAGAAGATATATCAACCATACATAAAATTATGTTCAAACAAAAATAATGCATTATTAAAACTTTTATTATTTTAGTTTGGTTAACTGTGGTAATTACATTGCAAGTCTTACAATTCATATTACTATTCATGTCATTTTTTGAGAAAGTTTGACTGGCCCATTTGTTTCAAAATTGATTTATTAAATTAAATGAACGGGAAAAGGGCCACCTTTACTATCATAAAGAATGAGATGATTTACATTAGGGCCACAAATATACATCTTTTACAGTGGCCTTTTGCATCCAAATTGATCTGAGATGACTGAGATGAAAAAGGGCCAGAATGAAATACAATGAGCTTAACAGCATTAGGGTAGGGCCATACTGTAGCGCCATGGAGATATTTATGGACAAGGCTCTTTAGAGCTAGAACATAGTAACGAATAACGACCATAAGAACTATAAAAGTCCGTCTAGGCATAGAATTTATAATTATGCAATTCTCCTTGTTCACTCCTACCAAATTTCAGATGGAATCTGATGGTTGGTTCTATAATTACACAGCTACTTCTACGATTCTGTCAATCCGCCCGCCTAGCGGCAGACAGGGGAACTTTAAAGTCTGTCTGTGTGTATAATTTCTACTTAAGCAACGGCGATAACTGCCCGATGAAGACATGGGAACTTGAAAGTCTAACCGTACAGTACATAAAATATGTTCAAACAAAAATAATGTTTATTAAAATCTACATTATTTTAGTTTTAGTTTAACTGAGGTAAATATTACATTGCAAGTCTTACAAATCATGTTACTATTCATGTCATTTTTTGAGAAAGTTTGACTGGCCCATTTGATTCAAAATTGATTTAATAAATTAAATGAACGGGAAAAGGGCCACCTTTACTATCATAAAGAATGAGATGATTTACATTAGGGCCACAAATATACATCTTTTACAGTGGCCTTTTGCATCCAAATTGATCTTACCTAGGGTAGGGCCATACTGTAGCGCCATGGAGATATTTATGGACAAGGCTCTTTAGAGCTAGAACATAGTAACGAATAACGACCATAAGAACTATAAAAGTCCGTCTAGGCATAGAATTTATAATTATGCAATTCTCCTTGTTCACTCCTACCAAATTTCAGATGGAATCTGATGGTTGGTTCCATAATTACACAGCTACTTCTACGATTCTGTCATTTCGCCCGCCTAGCGGCAGACAGGGGAACTTTAAAGTCTGTCTGTGTGTATAATTTCTACTTAAGCAACGGCGATAACTGCCCGATGAAGACATGGGAACTTGAAAGTCTAACCGTACAGTACATAAAATATGTTCAAACAAAAATAATGTTTATTAAAATCTACATTATTTTAGTTTTAGGTTAACTGAGGTAAATACAGTATTACACGTTGTGGGGTCTTCGAGCAGCACGTGTTCAAATGTTCAATGACTGAGCAGCGACTAATTAACAAATTTATGAGAGATTCATTGACCAGCTACCGACAGACCAATATTGTGACATATATTTTAGTTTAATGTTTGATTCAATTAGAGGCACAAATTAAAAAGGCTACAAATATATATGGGTGAATAATTAAATTAGTCACCCATTTAGGCCTAAAAGGTAGCCAAATATAAGTTGCAATCTATATAAATTTTTGAATTCAGTAGTGTGGGTGTGTTGTGTATTGATTCCGTAGATTTCATGTTGAAATAGCGTTCATTAATTTAATTTCTATTTAATGATTCATGCATACTAATACACACATTAAATTAGTTCGCGTGTGTTAAGTGTGTAAGATTTGATTGTTTCGTCACGAAACCATTAGGGCACAGAAACTGACGGATTCTTCGCGAATTTCGCAAACGTCGCAAACTTCGGGAATTTGTTCTACAATTTTGACTCCTTAAGCAAAAGGGTCCCGAATGAGTTTTTTAACCTTTATTTTTTGTGATTTTGAGTGCTTTTTTTATACTAGTGAATATTCTAGAACCTTAGTAGATTTTTAATGGTATATAGCAAGTATTTTTTACTAGCTAGTAATTTTTGGAAATTATTTTGGTCATTAATATATTCTTCAACAGTTTAACCTGAAATATCATGGACTTTCACATTTTTTATAATTTCAAAAAATACTAGCGAGAAAAAAAACACTAGCTATCATAAAAAACATATCTACTAATGTTGTAGAACTTTCACCAATACCAAAAAAATTAAAAAACTCTAAAAAAGGATTGGTGAAAAATGGCTGGGGTGTCGACAGGGCGAAGTAGGGACCGTGTTGCTTAACCCCTTAGAGCCTATGACGTCCACTGCACGTCACAATGGACAGCACGAAGACGTGCAGTGGACGTCATGCTGGAATACATGTTTTATTGGAAGGCTCTTGGAGTAGGTATACTGGTGGATAGTATTAATGACATTTATTGCTCTTCGTGGCAAAAAATCCATTCTGTACTGTAGATAGGCTGTATTGTAGACTGTATTATTAGTGTTAGGTATATGGCGTAATGCCAACCACAGTACAGTAGTACAGACTGGCAGTAAGACCGACAGACAGACAGACTAGATTTATGTAAACGTGTAAACTGACATCAAAAATGAAATCAGCAACCCTTAAAACCACCATAGCGAGAATGTTGGTTAGTTAGTATACTTTCTTAAGTTTTCACAGACTGACTGACAGAAAGACCGACAGCCAGACAGACTAGATTTTTTTAAACGTGAAAACTGACATCTGAAATAAAATTAGCACCCATTAAAACCCCCATAACGAGAATGTTAGTTAGTTTGTATTATTTTTTAAGTTTTGACATACTGACTGACTGACAGAAAGACCGACATACAGACAGACTATATTTATGTAAACCTGAAAACTGACATCAGAAATGAAATCAGCACCCCTTAAAACCCCAATAGCGAGAATGTTAGTTAATTTGAATTCTCTTTTATGTTTTGACAGACTGACTGACAGAAAGACCGACAGACAGACAGACTAGATTTATGTAAACGTGAAAACTGACATCAGAAATGTAATCAGCACTCCTTAAAACCCCCATAGTGAGAATGTTAGCGACAAGTTTTAATTATTAACCATATTTTGTAAGATATATTTTAAAACATTTATTTATTAATAATGCAATAACTGAATAACCAGATAACGGAACGACAAACCGAATTGAAACTTTTAATTACTAATAATAATTGTGGTGAGAGGTGATGGAAATCAAGGATATTATGTTGTTATGTTATGGAGCACGCGTTGGTAGGCACAGGCAATGAATTGATGTCTGTTGAGATGTATTGAAGGAGCACTATTCCTTCATTAGTAATAATATTAATGTCATTGAATAACTGATACCTAAACACACACACACACCCCCGTCAGCCAGTTCTATGGAGAGTGAGTGAATGTTTAGGGAATTAATGCTATCCTACCATCCCCAACCAGCAGCAGTCTGCCTCTAACAGGCCAGGACATTCTCAGCGTTGCTAAGACACGGGAAGGAATTACTCCGTATTGACTGTCATTAGGCGGTTAGAGCCTGCGTGTGAATTAATTGATAAAAATGCAATTTTAATTGTAAATCAATAAATAACTATAAAACTTGACATTAATCTCGAGTATAAAGTAAAGACTTTGATAGAATGGGACACGGCGAATCTACCCATGTTAATTTTATACCAGATGGGATAAATGTTACCCCCCTAAATAATTAATTACCGATAGAAGAATCGAAATAATTCGATTCAACCATAGAATTTAACTGAAGATATTAACTTCGATTATGGCTTCCGACATTTATGGCTACCGACACACACACACACACACACGTCACACACAGACTTTTGAGAAACGGCCATAGTATAATTATATCAGTTCGCTGATGGCTCGCCATACGTGTCTCGCCCCACATTGCAAGTCTTACAAATCATGTTACTATTCATGTCATTTTTTGAGAAAGTTTGACTGGCCCATTTGATTCAAAATTGATTTATTAAATTAAATGAACGGGAAAAGGGCCACCTTTACTATCATAAAGAATGAGATGATTTACATTAGGGCCACAAATATACATCTTTTACAGTGGCCTTTTGCATCCAAATTGATCTTACCAATAAACTGAGATGAAAAAGGGCCAGAATGAAATACAATGAGCTTAACAGCATTAGGGTAGGGCCATACTGTAGCGCCATGGAGATATTTATGGACAAGGCTCTTTAGAGCTAGAACATAGTAACGAATAACGACCATAAGAACTATAAAAGTCCGTCTAGGCATAGAATTTATAATTATGCAATTCTCCTTGTTCACTCCTACCAAATTTCAGATGGAATCTGATGGTTGGTTCTATAATTACACAGCTACTTCTACGATTCTGTCAATCCGCCCGCCTAGCGGCAGACAGGGGAACTTTAAAGTCTGTCTGTGTGTATAATTTCTACTTAAGCAACGGCGATAACTGCCCGATGAAGACATGGGAACTTGAAAGTCTAACCGTACAGTACATAAAATATGTTCAAACAAAAATAATGTTTATTAAAATCTACATTATTTTAGTTTTAGTTTAACTGAGGTAAATATTACATTGCAAGTCTTACAAATCATGTTACTATTCATGTCATTTTTTGAGAAAGTTTGACTGGCCCATTTGATTCAAAATTGATTTAATAAATTAAATGAACGGGAAAAGGGCCACCTTTACAATCATAAAGAATGAGATGATTTACATTAGGGCCACAAATATACATCTTTTACAGTGGCCTTTTGCATCCAAATTGATCTTACCAATAAACTGAGATGAAAAAGGGCCAGAATGAAATACAATGAGCTTAACAGCATTAGGGTAGGGCCATACTGTAGCGCCATGGAGATATTTATGGACAAGGCTCTTTAGAGCTAGAACATAGTAACGAATAACGACCATAAGAACTATAAAAGTCCGTCTAGGCATAGAATTTATAATTATGCAATTCTCCTTGTTCACTCCTACCAAATTTCAGATGGAATCTGATGGTTGGTTCTATAATTACACAGCTACTTCTACGATTCTGTCAATCCGCCCGCCTAGCGGCAGACAGGGGAACTTTAAAGTCTGTCTGTGTGTATAATTTCTACTTAAGCAACGGCGATAACTGCCCGATGAAGACATGGGAACTTGAAAGTCTAACCGTACAGTACATAAAATATGTTCAAACAAAAATAATGTTTATTAAAATCTACATTATTTTAGTTTTAGTTTAACTGAGGTAAATATTACATTGCAAGTCTTACAAATCATGTTACTATTCATGTCATTTTTTGAGAAAGTTTGACTGGCCCATTTGATTCAAAATTGATTTAATAAATTAAATGAACGGGAAAAGGGCCACCTTTACAATCATAAAGAATGAGATGATTTACATTAGGGCCACAAATATACATCTTTTACAGTGGCCTTTTGCATCCAAATTGATCTTACCAATAAACTGAGATGAAAAAGGGCCAGAATGAAATACAATGAGCTTAACAGCATTAGGGTAGGGCCATACTGTAGCGCCATGGAGATATTTATGGACAAGGCTCTTTAGAGCTAGAACATAGTAACGAATAACGACCATAAGAACTATAAAAGTCCGTCTAGGCATAGAATTTATAATTATGCAATTCTCCTTGTTCACTCCTACCAAATTTCAGATGGAATCTGATGGTTGGTTCTATAATTACACAGCTACTTCTACGATTCTGTCAATACGCCCCCCTAGCGGCAGACAGGGGAACTTTAAAGTCTGTCTGAATTTAGAATTTCTAAATAAGCAATGCTTGTAGGTGTAGGTCACTCTTACCAAATTTCAAGAAAATATATCAACCATACATAAAATTATGTTCAAACAAAAATAATTGGTTCACGGTCCTTGACATAGGTGACCATTATTACCGTAATGTGTGTGTGTGTTAGTGTGTGTGTGTGTGTGTGTGTGTGTCCAGAGCGATATCTCAGTTATTTATTAATCAATCGAAACAAAATTTGGACAAAAGTTAGATATAGGGATGGCGAAGGCTCATACAAAAAATTGGGTGTCGAGATGGTATTTGTGCGATGTGAGCGCTATATTTGCGTGTTTTCGCATGGTTTAGGAAAAAGCTATCTTGTCATAGGGAACGCAATGAATGATTCTGATATTTGGCATGGAGGTACCTGAATTATTTGTAAATCGATTAACGGAGGCCGATTTTTAAATTTGGACCTACATTATGACCTAATTGAAGATTTAATTAAGGTAATTAATTAGCACTGCTAGTACTGTCTGATTGTCTGCCTGTAGTAGGCATACCGGACCGGTACTACCTGACCACTGTAGGCCTATCTGCCTATCTTCATACTGTCATAGGTCAGTACAGCAGTAGGTCCTAGCCTAGCCCTAGCAGTAAATATAATATTTCGCCATGTTCGCAGGCGACTTCGCACTGACTACCAGTAGGCCTATGCAGCTATGCTATGAGATTAACCGTCCAGTCGTTCAGATGCATATGGTACCGGTACTGGAACGGGTTACGGTTTAATCCTGCATTTGTCAATTACGACAATACCGGTACGACTTTGAGTACCGCTGTACCGGTACGCGGTAGCCTACCGTTACCGGTTGACCGGTAGGCGTAGGCGGTAGACCTACGGTGCGATGGTAGCCAGCCGGTAGGTGGTAGGCTTACCGTACCGGTATAAATGTTGGCGGATGGCGGGATGACGTCGTGTGGCGCGTAATTACTTACCGGTTGCCGGTAGACGCCTACCCAACTCGTAACTGGTGGTCGTGGTCGTGGTGGGATGAGCACAGGAGCATGAGGTCGCCTACGACTGTACGATGGGAACAAGTGAAAAGGAAACATAGGCCTACCCGAACGAAAACGTATTATTATTGTACTGATTAAGTAGGAGGACCGTGAACCTTCCAGGCTTGCCAGCTTGTGCTTATTATTTTTACTTTTATTATTTTAGTTTACTTAACTGTGGTAATTACATTGCAAGTCTTACAATTCATGTTACTATTCATGTCATTTTTTGAGAAAGTTTGACTGGCCCATTTGTTTCAAAATTGATTTATTAAATTAAATGAACGGGAAAAGGGCCACCTTTACTATCATAAAGAATGAGATGATTTACATTAGGGCCACAAATATACATCATTTACAGTGGCCCATTTGCATCCAAATTGATCTTACAAATAAACTGAACTGTAAGAATGAAGAGAAATAAGATAGGGCCATTGAGTTATATAGGTACACTATACCTACATATCTCACTTTATAGATATATAAGTTGGCCCTTTCGCTCGTTTTTTCATCTTTATGTATGTATATTAAAATGGTATATGTAGGAACATATATACACGAGATATGTAGATATACTAATGGCCCTTTTTACTTCCATTCAGTGTTATATAGGTACATAATACCCTTCATTTCAAAGATACATATCTATGGCCCTTTAGGCCGAACGTACATATAGATATATATATATATATATAAGCTTTCCCACTATTAGGGCCACCTTTTAAAGGTCCAATGGCCCTTATATGGCCTTGGGCTTGGAGCAATGGCCCTAATCCTACTACGATGGCCCAAAAGGTACACGTCCTCTTAGGGCAAATATGGCCCACCTAGAACAAAATGGCCCAATCTAGGCATAATGGCCCAAAATAAACAATTACAAGGAAATTGCCTTTAGTTCTTATGAATTTAACTTGCACCCCTAGCGGTAAACAATAGTATTTATTATCAATTTAATTCTACAGCCAAAAATGCCTTTGCAGATATTTTAAAAAATATATATATCTACAATAACGCATACAATTCACTTTTGTGTAATTTCTGATTATGAGTTGTACAATAAGTAGTTTTTAGACGATTTTAAGTCTTTCGTTATAGATAATTATTATTAAATTTCAAACATTAGTGGCGGTGTTTTCTACCCAAAACAATAAACAATACCTTTTCACTAATGGTCAATTTGCGCCACTATTTGGATGTCTCAGCCGTTTGAAGATCGAAACTTGTGCAAACAAAATATGTTAAATTGTAAATAACAATACTGTAAATAACAACAGGTTTTAATAAATTCTCACTGACAAGCGATTAAAATTTGTGCTTTTTTAAGAAATAATGTATGACCGTTCGGTACCTCTA
Organism: Nemertoderma westbladi; assembly: GCA_032718475.1. Lineage (NCBI taxonomy): Eukaryota > Metazoa > Xenacoelomorpha > Nemertodermatida > Nemertodermatidae > Nemertoderma > Nemertoderma westbladi. The sequence goes on along the minus strand of JAUCBJ010006816.1, from coordinate 4,583 downwards.
GGAAGGATAACTTATCACTATTTCGCGTACTATACACTTCATTATTAACATTTTGTCATTGGTGGGGGATTAGTTTATAGACTAGCCTAAATACATCTTACGACCCCTACGAATTCCATCCCCCACCAGTAATTCATATATTGGAGACATAAATGTAGACGTTTTGCCTCTTACCCTAATGTAACAATTATCTATAGGCCTATTAAATATAATGTGAATTTTATCCCGTATTAATTAAATCTAATAACTATTTACATCATTGTGTGCAAAGTAGCACTTTGCAGCGTTATGACCCGAGTTTATTTATGTACCGAGCGAGCGCAGCGATGGAGGTTTACATAAATAAACAAGGGTCTTTAACGCTGAAAAGTGACCTTTGCAAGCAATGATGTATGTAATTTTGTTACATTAACTCAACTTATCAGCGTTCGGTATATGAAGAAAGGATTTTATGGATGCTCATTTATACATTTTAATCATCATGTACTATATCGAATATAAGTGAAATTTATTAACAGGTACACTGGTACACAGTATTAATTATACATTTAAATCTAATTAAAGTTTATTGGAAGTTATCTCCTGCTTGGATGTGATAAATCATTAATCCATCCTGACTATATGCGACTGAAGCAAACTTACTCACCGTCTGTGTCCGTACAGTTTTACTGAACACTGTCGTCACTTTCTTTGGTTAATTTAGTGTCTTCTATTGGACGTTTCGCCATAATGGATTACAGTACATGTTAAACAATTATTTACATCCAGTAGCTAGTCCCGTCACTGCAAATTGGATAATAAAGCAGGATAATAAATAATATTACTTTGCAACGTTCCGTCCTATAGGCCGCAACGCTGCAAAGTAGTACTTCGCAGCGTTATGAGTAATTCACCAGAACGCTGTTAAGTTGACATAATGTAACAAAATATATTGTAACAAACATTTTATTTTTTTAATTTTTAGATAATCTAAATAATATTTGTCATTTGGGTGGCTCCAAGGGGACATTGTCTTGTAAGAACCATTATATTTTTTAGTGGCCCTTTATGAACAGTGACTAATTAAGGCCATTTCGAACTTTTGGCTCAAATGGAACATGGTCTTGCATGGGCCATTGCCTTTTCAAAGGCGTTTGATAAAAATTGGCTAATATCGGGCCACATTATAGTTGAGTGGCTCCAAGCGACACTATCCAATATGGGCCATTTCAGATTTGAATGGCTTTAAGGGAAAATTGCGTAATATATATGAAATATAATTCATATTTAAGTGGTTCTAATGGACAATGTCTTGTAAGAGCCATTTCATTTTTTGGTGGCCCTTTATGAACAGTGTCCAATAGAGGTCATTTTGAATTTTAGTGGCTCCAATGGAATATTGTACTGCATGGGACAATCCTTTTTAAAGGTTTTTATAAATATATTCAAATTAAATTAAACAGTATTAGATAAAGCGGTTTTTTTGTGAGAGAAATCCAGAAGTCCAATTTTTTCTTTTGAAAAATAGCTTTTATCATGAGGTTTTTATTCTAGAACATTTGACATTTTGACAGTAAGATTGTAGCTAGAAATTTTGATTTTGTTTTAGCTAATACTTTTTATTAGCTAGTGAAACAATAAAAATTTAAAATTTAAAAAAAAATTTCTTGTTGAAATTAGTTTAATCATTGCTTTTATTATTTATTAGCTACCATAAATTTTACTAGATATCATGATAATTTAATTGAAAAATTTCAAAAATTTTAAGACCGCGTTTACACTACCGAGTCAAAGTCAAGGTCAAATTCAAAAGAAAATAAATATAGCTAGCTAGCAATAATAAATAATAATACATTATATAGGCCTAATATAATACATGAGGGCATTCTAGAAAAAATTAATTTCATGTGATATGTTTTACATTTTGTCTTTTGTCTTTTAAAACCCTATTAGTACCGGGCTATAAAATGCTGTACAAATACCGGGGGGGGGGGGGGGGGGGGGTCATATTGACCCCTCCCTGTAAAATCTACAAATATTAACGAAAACGTCTGAATTTACTGGGGTGGTAATATTGCAGCACCAAAATTACAAGTAGTGCACAATTTTCACAAAATTTGAAAGTTACATTTTTCGGCTAATTGTTTTTCAATATAGGTTTTCTGGGGCGCAAAATACATTGGAAAATATTAAAAAATGATATGATTACCATAAATGGCTGTTTAGTCCTCTCTGCGTAGGAAAAAAATGAAAAAACAAGTAACCAGCACTTTTCAGTTAGAACACAAAATTTTTAATTCACTTATATGATGCTATAAATTCACATTTTCTAGGGCGCTGATTCTAATGGAATACATTTCAAATATGCCAGATCATTGCTACTTGTATTTTTCGGCGTAATTTGACAAATTTTGGTGCTAGCACCAAATTTCGTACCCATCACCAAAAAGTACAAGTTTGCGATGTCCAGTGCTGTTTTATTGATTCCATCGGATTCAGGACCCTCATAAACCCGTATAACGCAAGAAACAAGATGATACTATCTACTGATCAATTTACTCATTTTCCAAAATTTGGTGCTGGCACAACAATTTTTACCCACCGGCGAAAAATACGAGTTTGAAAACTCTTATGAAATTTTTACCGATTCCATTGAATTCAGAACCCTAACAAACCCGTATAACGCAAGAAACAAGATGGCACAAGCAATAGATATATTTGATGGTTTTCAAAATTTGGTGCTAGCACCACATTTTGCACCCACTTCCGAAAAATACAAGTTTGAGATGTCTAGTTCGATAAATATATATTCCATTGAATTCAGAACGGCCATAAAACTCTAAAATGCAAGAAATAAATTGTCACAAGCAATTTTATCTATTGAATGGATTTTCAAAATTTCGTGCTAGCACCAAAATTTGCACACAGCACCCAAAAAATACAAGTTTGATACGCTTGGTGCAACTCGTATATATTTCATCGAAACCAGAACCTCAAAAAACCCCAATTGCGTAAAAAACAAGTTTCAAACAATCAATTTACAAAATTGACATATTTCAAAATTTGGTGCTGGCACCAAAATTTGGCACCCGACGAAAAAAACAAGTTTGAAATTTCTAAATCAATTTATATGAATTCCATCCAATTGCTAAGACCAAAAAACCGGTGTAAATAAAAAAAAGAGATGTTACAATTCATATTTAATGAAATGTAATTTTCAAAAAACGTCTCAAAAAAAGTGCCAAAAGTAGGGTTAAAAAATGGTGCTATAACTCGAAAACTACCCAATATTTTTGAAAACAGTTTTCACTACTAGGAATACAATAGATTTTTAGGAAAAGTCATAAAATTTCAGATTCCCAACTGCGTTTGTTTCAGAATTATAATAAAAAAAACCACGGGGGGGGGGTCATATTGGCCCCCTCCCCCCCCAGGTTTAATAGGGTTAACTTTGACTTTGACTCGGTAGTGTGAACGCGGCCTAAAAAGTTATTTTATTCATTTTATATACGTATTATATCCATCCCGTTCTTTTTAAATACTACCCAGGCCTTTGTCTAAAAAATATTTGTTCTAGAACATTAATTTCTTCAAAATAAAATGGCTAAATTTCAAAATAAGTAAATTATCAAAAACTAGCTAGTAAATATTTAATTTGGTGAGAGGTGTATGCATACTGAACCAGTACCCACTATTTTACAGTCAAAATAGCCAAGTTGCTATAAAAGTTTCCGGCCACTTTGCTGGTGAAGTTGCTGGTAAAGTTGCCACGTGTAAACATTAAACAGCGATTAAATTAAATTGCTCCAAACACATTGCTAGTTGCCGAGAAAGTTGCTCTAAAAGTTGCCACGTGTAAACAGGCCTTTAGGACAGGGGGCATTGTTTTGTAGGGGCCATATCCTTTTTAATGGCCTTTTAAGTACATGGTCTAAAGTAGGCCATTTTGCTGCTATTAAAATTCAATAACCATGTCCACTTTCAGTGAGAAATAGTAAATAAATTCAGAAAATAAAAAAAGTTAATGAAAATATAAATCGTAAGATCGATATTATGAAATGTAAGCAAATAAGACAATACCGATGGATCGTAATATTGTTATTTTCGCAGACTACATAATATTAAATTTAGAAATGAAGCGACATATTAAACACCTTTAACTAAGAATTATATTTTGTCATGAAATCGGCTATTTCTCCGCCGATTTTTGCTGGAATGTTTTGAAATTTGTTCAGAAATGTTGACACTTGTTCAGAATACCATTTGCACAAAAAGGCACTTTTGGCCACAGCAGAGTGCCATTTTGTGGCCTATTTTTTTAATTATTTGGTTTGGTCATTTTTAAACACACCAGACGATAATTAGTACCACAAAAAATAACTTTCAAATATAGTTTAAGATTTCAAAATGTTTCAGATTTAGTCACTAAAAACGTATGTTAATTCTAGGAAAAGTTAAGGGATTTGAATATTGAGTATTTCTGTGAATACAGACTCAGACACACACGGGCACGATGTTAACCCCCCCCCCCCCCCCCCCCCCATACTTCCCAGTCCCACCATTGTTAACAACAGTTATTGTATCATATAATAAAAAATATAGGT
>JAUCBJ010006815.1:0-23971 GCA_032718475.1 Nemertoderma westbladi | reverse complement strand
CGTACACTAGTAGGTTTAATTATAAAGGGCATATATCCTTTAACGGATACACTGCATGCCTATATCTCATTGCTGACATACCGGTACTGACTTGTTGTTTTATACTGCTATTTGCTGTCAGTTCTTCATAATATGGTTGATGAATAATTATATTTGGAATAACGATAAATAACCCCGCAACCCAATATTCTTGATATACCGAAGGTAAGAGAGAAAGGTTACCAATAACGATTGTGACTTATGTTAAAGTGGTTTGAAGTGAATCTAATGTTATTTGATAGACCCTACATGAGTCAGCCTGTGTTCCTTTTATATGTGACTAAAATCAGTGAAGATTGGCAGATTAGTGTGCAGTATTGTGCAGCATTGTGTATGAGTGAGTCTGTTAAAGAAGCAATTCCTAAAGAATGCGCCATATATGTGAATTATAATTAAGCCATATCGTTGTGAGTAGTTTAAGTCATAACTCTGTTTATGTAGATAAAGCGCCACGTCCTAAAGGAACTGTTAATATTACCGAAGGTGAATAATATTGTCAGAGATTATATAATACTGTCAGTCGAATAATACATTAGGCTTACATAGCAATAAAAATTAAACCGTCGAACCCAATCTCCCGGGAATATCCAGCGGGTGAATGGTCGCGCACGGATTGGTTTCGACTAGTGTAGTGAATCAAATACTTGTCATAGACTAAAAGCAGATTTAATATCTAGAAGACATCTTAATTTGGTGGGTTAAACTGCCAAAGGTCTGAAAGCGCGAACACTACCAGACCGGATGAATATTTCGCTGTGGAGTGGGAGATCATATTTTAGGCCAACTAATCACTCAAAGGAAAGTACAAGTTCAAGGTAAAGTAGGGTTCGAGCCCCAATAGGGCCGGTTGATATTTTTCGCTATGGAGAGCATTATCATATTGTCCTATCTACATTATATATTTAATTCACCGTCACTCACCCCACAACAATTCATTTATTATTATTAATTAACAGCCTGGGCCAGGCATTACGGGGTTACAGTGGTTTCTACAACACTGTATAATAGTTATTCTTTGAGGCATGGTTGCCATTTCTGGCAGAGCACGGGAATAACGAACTTGTACTTTCCTTTGAGTGATTAGTTGGCCTAAATATGATCTCCCACTCCACAGCGAAATATTCATCCGGTCTGGTAGCTCAGTACAGTCACCCGGCTGATGATAACCAGAAGTTTGAAACCTAGGTACCGGGTTCGAGCCCCAATAGGGCCGGTTGATATTTTTCGCTATGGAGAGCATTATCATATTGTCCTATCTACATTATATATTTAATTCACCGTCACTCACCCCACAACAATTCATTTATTATTATTAATTAACAGCCTGGGCCAGGCATTACGGGGTTACAGTGGTTTCTACAACACTGTATAATAGTTATTCTTTGAGGCATGGTTGCCATTTCTGGCAGAGCACGGGAATAACGAACTTGTACTTTCCTTTGAGTGATTAGTTGGCCTAAATATGATCTCCCACTCCACAGCGAAATATTCATCCGGTCTGGTAGCTCAGTACAGTCACCCGGCTGATGATAACCAGAAGTTTGAAACCTAGGTACCGGGTTCGAGCCCCAATAGGGCCGGTTGATATTTTTCGCTATGGAGAGCATTATCATATTGTCCTATCTACATTATATATTTAATTCACCGTCACTCACCCCACAACAATTCATTTATTATTATTAATTAACAGCCTGGGCCAGGCATTACGGGGTTACAGTGGTTTCTACAACACTGTATAATAGTTATTCTTTGAGGCATGGTTGCCATTTCTGGCAGAGCACGGGAATAACGAACTTGTACTTTCCTTTGAGTGATTAGTTGGCCTAAATATGATCTCCCACTCCACAGCGAAATATTCATCCGGTCTGGTAGCTCAGTACAGTCACCCGGCTGATGATAACCAGAAGTTTGAAACCTAGGTACCGGGTTCGAGCCCCAATAGGGCCGGTTGATATTTTTCGCTATGGAGAGCATTATCATATTGTCCTATCTACATTATATATTTAATTCACCGTCACTCACCCCACAACAATTCATTTATTATTATTAATTAACAGCCTGGGCCAGGCATTACGGGGTTACAGTGGTTTCTACAACACTGTATAATAGTTATTCTTTGAGGCATGGTTGCCATTTCTGGCAGAGCACGGGAATAACGAACTTGTACTTTCCTTTGAGTGATTAGTTGGCCTAAATATGATCTCCCACTCCACAGCGAAATATTCATCCGGTCTGGTAGCTCAGTACAGTCACCCGGCTGATGATAACCAGAAGTTTGAAACCTAGGTACCGGGTTCGAGCCCCAATAGGGCCGGTTGATATTTTTCGCTATGGAGAGCATTATCATATTGTCCTATCTACATTAAATAAATCTTTTGGCGTGTGTGGGCCTGTGTGCCTCCTCCCGCTTGTGTTTGACTGTGCGCCTATTTTATTAACATCCGGATTAGTCCATGTGTAAAGGTTTCGTTAATATGATAGATATAATAGTTAGTTGTGTTTCGTACACTATCTTTCACCCTATGCCTATTTTCATGTGGATCTTTCACACAGGACCCCTGATCCAAAAAGGCTGGTAGATGAATCAATTAGGTGGAAATCATGACTCCCAAAAAACAAAAAATCATCTTCATTCAGCAGCTCTATCAGATCCACTGACAGTGGAAGATAGATAGGTGGAAGTGTTGCAGGGCTTCATTAACCACATGGGTTAAATTGTAAATCAGAGCCCTTGTTATCTAGCGGCATAACGAAATCCGTCAGGAAATTCGCAGCCCTCGTTAACCCTATTAAACCCGGGAAGGGTCAATATGACCCCCCCCATGGTTTTTTAATTATAATTCTGAAACAAACGCAGTTGAGAATCTGAAATTTTATGAAGTTTCCTAAAAATCTATTCTCTTCCTAGTAGTCAAAACCGTTTTCAAAAATATTTGGGAGTTTTCGAGTTATAGCACCATTTTTTAACCCTACTTTTGGAACTTTTTTTGAGACGTTTTTTTTAATTTACAATTCATTAAATATGAATTGTAACATCTCTATTTTTGATTTACACCGGGTTTTTGCTGTTTGCAATTGGATGGAATTCACATAAATTGATTTAGAAATTTCAAAACTTGTTTTTTTCGGCGGGTGCCAAATTTTGGTGCCAGCACCAAATTTTGAAATATGTCAATTTTGTAAATTGATTGTTTGATACTTGTTTTTTATGCAATTGGGGTTTTTTAGGGTTCTGGTTTCGATGAAATATATACGAGTTGCACCAAGCGTATCAAACTTGTATTTTTCGGTGCTGTGTGCAAATTTTGGTGCAAGCACGAAATTTTGAAAATCCATTCAATATATAAAATTGCTTGTGACAATTCATTTATTGCGTTTTAGAGGTTTATGGCTGTTCTGATTTCAATGGAATATATAATTATCGAACTAGACTTCTCAAACTTGTATTTTTCGGAAGTGGGTGCAATATGTGGTGCTATCACCAAATTTTGAAAACCATCAAATATATAAATTGCTTGTGTCACCTTGATTCTTGCGTTATACGGGTTTGTGAGGGCTCTGAATTCAATGGAATCAGTAAAAATTTCATAACTTGTATTTTTCGTCAGTTGGTGAAAATTGATTTGTCAGCACCAAATTTCGGAAAATAGGCAAATTGATCAGTAGATAGCATCATCTTGTTTCTTGCGTTATACGGGTTTATGAGGGTTCTGAATCCGATGGAATCAATAAAAACAACACTGGACATCGCAAACTTGTACTTTTTGATGATGGGTACGAAATTTGGTGCTAGCACCAAAATTTGCCAAATTACGCCGAAAAATACAAGTAGCAATGATCTGGCATATTAGAAATGTATTCGATTAGAATCAGCGCCTTAGAAAACCTGAAAATGTGAATTTATAGCATCGTGTAAGTGAATTAAAAATTTTGTGTTCGAACTGAAAAGTGCTGGTTACTTGTTTTTTTCATTTTTTTCCTACGCTGAGAGGACTAAACAGCCATTTATAGTAATCATATCATTTATAAATATTTTCCAATGTAATTTGCGCCCCAGAAAAACTGTATTGAAAAACAATTAGCCGAAAAATGTAACTTTCAAATTTTGTGAAAATTGTGCACTACTTGTAATTTTGTTTCTGCAATATAACCACCCCAGTACATGTTTTCGGAAATTTTTTTTTCGGTCGGATCCGGACAAAAAATGAGACAGACGTTTTCGTAAAAAGTTGTAGATTTTAGAGGGGGGGGGAGGGGGGGGGGTCAATATTTGTACAACATTTTATAGCCTGGTACTAATAGGGAGGGTTAAATGGAATTTGTGTGTGATAATGTTAGTCTCATGTGCGGGTAATTTCACTACATTGATTATTATAGATGTTGGAGTTTGGACAGAGTGGATTCAGGATCTAAGTTTATGTCCGGAAGTTCCTTCACCTCCCGTAGAAGTACTCGAAAACAGAAGATGGAGGAGATGTGTAATGGAGAGATGGGGTGGTGGGTGCGAAGGAAAGGATCAGATGGTTGTCTGTGCTACAGATAAAACCCTTTATTACGGTTTGTTTGTACAGTAAGGCGATCAGGTACGACACGGCATCACTATACTATGGAAGTAATGTGTTACCAAAATTGGGTGTGTTACAACATACACTAAAAATAAATAGGTATGGTATGGGTATTTGGGTATTTATCAATGCAATAGTAATTTTTTTTGACTCATCTTGATAGGTAAGTAGTAATAAGGCATACCCTGTTTGACGAGGAAAAATAAGACACCAACAGTCAGCAACAATGATGTAGGTATATGCCAATGGCTAGCTTAGCAAAATGCAAAACAAGGCAATCCTATATGAACGATATTCATCCAAATATATCATCAAATACATCCAATGCTATCCCGGGGGGGGGGGGGGGGGGGGGGGTCACTATGACCCCCTCCCCCCACGTGTTCTTTTTGTTCTAACTCTGAAACAAACGAAGTTGGGAACGGGCCAAAGTACAAGAATATGCACTGGCTGGTCCTCACGGTGAAAGCAATGTCCAGCAATAAAATCAAATCAAAATAATATTTTAAATACAATCAATTAAAATAAATTATGTAAGATGAAATAGTTTACCAATTATAGTACAGTACGTTTAGTGCGCACAGTAGCCTGGCTATATCGATTTACTTACATTATTGTACTTATCATCTATCCCATCATAGTAGACATGTACCGAACAACAAGAGTCCCACAAGAAATGAAAACAAATAAGTTGGTGCCAGTTCCCAAGAAGGGCAACCTAACACTCTATGGTTCTTTTCGGGGAATCTCATTGATCTCGATTGCTGCAAAGCTATACAATAGGATTCTATTAAATCGCATCAGGGATCCCATTGAGAGACTGCTCGGTGGAAATCAGAATGGGTTCCGTAAAGGTCGTGGGACCATGGAGCCCATTTTGGCACTTAGAAGGATAATTGAAGAATTATCGAAAAAGAAAGACGGGCATCTGGCTGTTATCTTTGTTGACTTCTTCAAGGCCTTTGATTCAGTCTCTCGCTCACGTATGTTCAGCATACTTTCATTATATGGGATTCCTGATGAAATTATTGCAGCAATCAGATCAGTATACGATGGTTCGACAACATTTGTGTCTACTGTTGACGGTGACACAGAACCATTTGAAGTGTTATGGGGCGTCCTCCAAGGAGACACACTTGCACCATTCTTGTTCATTATTGTGGTTGACTATGTTCTACGCATGTCCTTAGATCATCATAATGATGAGGGGGTGATGATAACTCCACCTACTGGCTCCAGAAGTCGAGGAAATCCTGCCAAGTACCTCACTGATCTAGACTTTGCTGATGACTTAGGAGTACTCTCAGAATCATTAGAGGGAGCCCAACGGCTCCTCAGCTCATTAGAACATGCTGCTTCTAGTGTTGGTCTTTTTATTAACTCCAGAAAGACCAAAATTTTGACAGTTAACTTTGAAAGTCCTCAGCAAGTCTCTGATCGGATGAGCATAAACTCAAAGGATGGTATGCTTGAGCATGTGGACGACTTATGTTACCTTGGATCATGGATCCGGAAGTCAGGTGAGGACCTTCGAATACGTAAGGGAAAGGCATGGGCAGCCTTAAATAGGCTTTCCAGGATTTGGAAGTCACCGAGGATTAATCGGAAACTTAAGGTCCGATTATTTAGAGCAGCAGTAGTTCCAGTACTCCTCTACGGGAGTCCATGCTGGGCTCTAACTGCTGAAGACACCAAATCTCTGGATGGCACATTCACAAGAATGCTACGCCGGGTTCATTGTGTCAAGTACAATGCACACATCTCCAACCAGACACTATATAACATTGGAGGTGTCTCATTGGTTCCCCCAAGCTTGACACTAGAACAAATTCGCCTCCGCTTTGCAGGACATTGCTTTCGCCGTGAGGGCCAGCCAGTGCATAATCTTGTACTTTGGCAGCCTCATGGAGTGAATAAGCATGGTGGACAGCCCATGACTTTCTTGAGACGCATCTTAAAGGACACTGGCCTTGAAGATGCGGATGATCTAGCAAATGTCATGGGTGATAGGGAGTTGTGGCGGTGCAATTTTGTTGACAAGCCGGCACAGCATTCTTAAAAATGCAGCTGCAATGCAGCATGCCGATCCTAGTAGGCTAAAGATCTTTGTGCAACAGAAGCCAGTATAGCTGTAGCTACGCAACTACTACTACTAATATGTCGAGCGAACTCGGACAGTGGAAATGAGATCCTTCCAGGCTTCCCGATTCTCCATAGTTGTCGCAATTTCGTTCCTCCCAAGTTCAGTATCCATTTCAAGTTGATCTATATATGTTATGGCTGGTCGTCCATGACTACGCTTTCCATGAGTTGGTTGCCAGAAAAGTAGATCTGGTATGACCTCGTCTTTACTTCGCCAGCAGTGCCCACTGAATCTTAATCTGCGTTCACGGAGGGTGGTTGATATAGGTGGTATTGTACCATAAAGCTCGACGTTTGTCATTTGTTTGTCATGTTGTCTCCTGCTGATGTTTAGGTCTGCCCTTAGTATTAGTAGTCTTGTGTAGCAACCATTAATTCATTGTTCAAGTGATTTAGTCAGTGTCCAGGTCTCACCCCCATATAAAAATACACTTTCCACTGTGGCTCGAAAGAACTTAGTATTCAGCTGCCTGGAGAGATCTGATTTCCAGATGGTATCCATTTTTCATAGAGCTACCCAAGCCTTTGCTTTCTTAACTTCTATGTCTTTTTTGGTACTCTTTATCCATGATCCAAGGTACTGGAAGTCATCGACCATCCTTAGTTGATTATTATCAATGGTTGTTAAGTTTCCATCAACATTAAAGGTCATGAATTCGGTCTTGGTAGCATTTATATGCAATCCAACCTCCTTAGCAGCCCTCTCCACTTTATTTAGTAGAAGCTGTGCATCTGCTAGCGTATTAGAGAGCAGGGCGATGTCATCCTCAAAGTCGGTGTCTGTGACTGTAGTTGTCGGATATCTACTACTTCGGCGTTCTTGAAGTGTGAATCCCAGATCTTCACCCTTTGTGGCCGACCTCATTGCGTAATCAAGCACTATTACAAATAGTAATGGTGCTAAGGTGTCACCTTGCAGTACGCCAGCCAGGATTGAGAAAAACTCAGTTTCACCATCTATGGTGAGAGTACCTATGGCGTCTCAAAAGGATCAAAATCATAACAATTACTGCAGTCTTTGAAATAATATAATAGTGTATGTAAATAATTAAATCACTCATGAAAATATTTAAAAGATGCCCAATTGTTATTGCGGCAATAAATAATTATTGCGGCAATAAATAATTATTGCGGCAATAATTAATTATTGCGGAAATAAATAATTATTGCGGCAATAATTAATTATTGCGGCAATAAATACTTATTGCGGCAATAAATAATTATTGCGGCAATAAATATAGCCCAGTGGGTTAGGCGCCACTCCTGATTTACACTATTGGTAAATGGCGCAGGTTCGATTTCAACATATGGCTGTTATTATTTCGTTCAATCTTTGGAGGGTCAAGGGAGCCAGCCTCAATTCACAAACCAGTGCACTATTATTTTTATCTTTGTTCGCGCTTTCAGACCTTTAACAGTTTAACCTGCCAATTTTAGGTGTCCTCTTGTTTATAAATCGACTTTAGCCTATAACAATTATTTAATGCACATGAAGTAACATTAGCCGAAGCCAGTCTATGTGCGATCATTCACCCACAGTTAAGGGAGACTGGATTCGGGTGCTTTGAAGTTATTGCGTTGCAGACCTACTGTATTATTCGATTGATCGTTACTATATAATCTCTGACAATATTATTCACTTTCAGGGAAATATTAACAGTTCCTTTAGGACGTGGCGCTTTAAGTATAAACCAATCGAATACGACCAATCGAATAATACAGTAGGTCTGCACCGCAATCACTTCAAAGCACCCGAATCCAGTCTCCCTTAACAGTGGCTGAATAATTATGTATTGCCGCAATAATTATGTATTGCCTCAAAAATTATTTATTGCCGCAATAACAATTGGGCATCTTTTAAATATTTCATGAGTAATGTAAATATTTTCATAAGTGATTTAAGTATTTTCATGAGTGATTTAAATATTTTCATGAGTGATTTAATTATTTGCAAACATTATTATTTTATTTCAAAGTATTGCAGTAATTGTTATGATTTTGATCCTTTTGAGACGCCATAGAGTACCTGCGCTTCTGTGTCACAATATAACTATCCAATGCTAGCAACAATTACTTCTGGTATTCCATAAGCTCTTACGATTTCAAGCATTTTACCTCTATGGATGGAGTCGAATGCCTTCTTGAAGTACACAAAAGTCATGACTGTGGGGAGATTCTTTGGCTTAATTCCTTCAATCAGTCTCCGTAGTGCAAGTATCTGAGCTATTATTGTTGATCTACTTGGTCGCATTCCGTTTTGGCTCTTACACAGTAGTTTCTCTATGTGAGGCCTGATCCTATATAGAATCATTTTATTGTTTATTTTGGCAGCTACCACAAGCAGACAGATCCCACGATAGTTTGTTGGTATGCCGAGGTCTCCTTTCTTGAGGAGAGGCTTTAGTTGACCTTTAGTCCAAATTGGTGGTGGCTTTTCCCCTTTTAACATCCGGTTGCTAATAATGGTCTTTTTAGCACTCCAGTTTTCCATACCTCTGCTGGGATTTCATCTAATCCACTCGCTTTATTATTGGACATGCTTTTTGTGACAGATAAAACTACAATGCGTATGGGACAATACTTGCTTACCAGTACTGGGTAACAAATATGAAATATAACTAACTATAATGCCTACATGAACCTACACAATTGCAGGACTTTTATAGACAAAACTATATGGCCTATATATACTATTATGTATCTGCTTGTGGTGTTGGTTTGTGTATTTTTACATTCTGAACTAGACAAGTCGGGCTTTAGGCTTATTTTGATGAAACTAAATAATACGGATATATATATATGTAATATATTGTGGCTTTTATATGGCGACGAGTTGTGAATGAATAGAACCCAGTTGTATTGATATTTATGATAAAGCCTGACTTGGATGTAATATGGCAGAAATGATGTTGATGCTAAAACCCTCTCCTTTTATAATAAAGAACCCAGGTGACCCTGAGCAGTTGTTCCAAGACCTCACCAAATACATCTCGACCTTCCAGGAGTTCCTCACCACGACGGATGCTGACGGAGCACACCGTGATGGACACAAAGTGACGCTTCGACTGGTTGGTGGTGAGGAGATGAATAACCTCTTTGACCATATGGGTTGCATGGAGCAAAAGGATACCTTCGAGGAGGCGATAGCCAAGGTGGAGGAAGGAATAAAGCGACAGACTAACTAGGCAACTGCTCGATTTAAACTGTTTCAACAGATGCCACAGGGAGATCGGCACTTTGCCGCCGAATGGTTCCCAAAAGTAAAGGAGCAGGCAGACTGATGTGTTTGGGTGGGATACGGGCCAAATATGGCAGCGTGAGATGCGTTATTATACCAAACTAGCAACCACAAACTCCAGCGGAAGGAGAGGATCTGAGTTTCGATGACACGATTAAGTTTGGTCTGGCATTTGTACAAGGACCTCGGAAGGTGGAGGAAATCCGGGGCAACTGCATGAGGAGGGAAGAAACCCAAGTAGCGGCATTGGAGGAACAGGTCCGAAAGCTGGGCGCGGTCCCCGGATGAATTGAAAAATTGAAAGGTGGAAGAGCTAAAATATATACGTGTCGCACTTGCACTCGTCCCACACATGAGGAAGGATGGTGTCCTGGGAGGCGGGTGGAATGCTACACTTGTGGTAAGCGAGGCCATTTTAAGAATTCCCCAGCTTGTACCAGAGAACAGAGGAGGAAGTTTGAAATGTGGAAGGGGTGAACTCGGGCATTAGAGGAGGAGTCTGAGAGCAATACTGACAATGAATCTTTTGGGTTGGTTGCAGAACAGCCAGATGAGAGAGTCGGGGCTGTGAAGGGAGGATGCAGCCAATGGGCAGTGATTGATTTGGTCGCTCTGGACCATGGTAGACCCTCAGAACAGGCAAAGGTGAGACTCCTCATAGATAGCGGGGTGAATAAAACTCTGCTAAGCGAGGCGGATTGGGCGAAGATAAGAGCCCCAAAAGGTGAGCCTAAGATTAAACTGAAGAAGAATTATACTAAGTTCTCTCCATTTGGTACAAAGTTGAAACTTCCAATTATCGGATGAACCAAGTGCCATTTAACAGCAGTATGTGGAGCCCAAATAAACACTATAGTGTATGTGGTTGCTGGGGAAACACAGTCCCTGTTAGGATTGAAGGTCAGTGAATCGCTAGGTATTCTTTCCATCAACCCTGCAGGCAACAATGCATTGGAGGAAGTTGGGCAGCTGAATATCGAACTGAAGCAGTCAGTGGCTGCTGAGGGAATTGTTTCTGGGGGACAGGATGATATAGACCACAAGATCTGGGGAATTGTAGAGAGCCACGAGATTTTGTTTCAAGGGCTGGGTCATGCCAATATAGAACCTGTTCATATTGTGATTGACAAGAGTGTCAAGCCAATCCAATAAAAGCAGAGGCCCATTGCGCTCCAGTACAAGGAACTCTTCCGGGAACATCAAGAGGAATTGAAAAGGGAATGAGTAATTTCAGGCCCACTGCCCTCTAGCTCAGCCAGGGGTTGGATAAGTAATGTGGTGATAACTCACAAAAGCTGGAATGATAGGAAGATTCGGGTTAACGTGGATACCAGACCTATGGTAGCTGCAGTAAAGACTACGCATTTTCCTATTCCAACCCCACAAGTGCTACGACATAACTTTCTTGGTTCGGATCGGTTTTCCATAGTGGACCTCATTCACGCATTTCACCAGTTTCAAATGGATGATGAAAGTAAAGATATATTTGTATTTTATATACCATGGGGTTTGTATAGATATAATACACTAGTTATGGGTGTTTCCAGTGCCAATAGTGAGTGTCACGAGAGGATCCGGTTAATAGTAGATGTTTTGGAAGGAATACTACAGATCAAGGACGACATTGTTGTACATGGTGCAGGGGAGGAACATGATGAACGGTTGGATGCGTTACTCCAGAGACTGCAAGACTATGGGCTGACATTGAGGAAGGAAAAATGTCAGTTTGGAATGCCACAGGTTAAATGGTTCGGAAATATTTACTTGAAGCAAGGTATGTCAGCTGACCCAGTAAAGGTAAAGAATATACAGGCATGGCTGCAACCTAGTGACAAAGCAAGGGTGAAGTCGTTCCTACAAACAGTGCGTTTTGTCAAGTGTTTATGCATCCAAAACAGGACACGGATCAAAGAGCCGGGAGAACATATTCAGATATCACAAAACCACTCCAGTGTCTTGTAGCCACGAATGTTAAATTCCAATGGACTGTGGAATATGAAGAGAGTTTCCAGGAGCTGAAGGGACTTCTCACATCAGACCGGGTACTGGCCAACTTCGATCCAAAACAAGAAACCAGACTGTATGTGGATGAGGGCCCTGCAGGGGTGGCAGCTACAGTCACTCAGAAGTATGTTCTAGCGGGCATCGACCATACCGTCTGGAGGCTGGTGACACATAATAGCAGAGCCAAGACAAGTGCGGAGATGTATTATGGTAAGGTAGATGGAGATTTGGAGAATCTCTGGGAATTCTGAGTGGAGTATTAGCAAATCGAATGTATTTATGTGGCACACAGTTCATAGTAGTTGTTGATCAAGAACCACTTGTCTCTATATATCGCTCACACTCGAGATCACTACCAATCCAAATAGCAAAGCATAAAGCGAAATTGATTGGTTTTGATTTCAATGTGGTATATGAACCGGGAACCACAACCCCAGCAGATTATGGATCCAAGAACCCACCAGCCAGGAAATACTACAGTATGTAGGACAGAACTCAGCTTGGCATTGAAGAGGAGGAAGGTGAAGCTGAAATAATAGTTGATCGAATAGAGGCAGTGACGGACGCAGTGACACTTCCCATACAAGAACAGTTTGCACAGAAGGATGAGGAGTTGCAGCAACTAATGATAAACATTCAGAGGGGTAGACTATGGGAGGAACTATGTACAATGGGCTATAAAGAATGTTTCACTGAGCTTAGTTTGAAGGGTGGAGAACTACTGCGAGGTGACAGACTCCTTATTCCCAGGAAGCTTCGGACAGATATTTTAGGGGCAGCACATGAGGGCTATCCTGGAAGAGATTCAATGTTACAGGAGCTTAGAGAATCCGTATGGTGGCCAGGTCTTACAGATGATGTCAAGGTATATGTGGAGAGTTGTTCAGCGTGTGAAGCAGCTGTGGGAAGAAACAGTCCCCCACCTTTGATAGAAAGGTTTACACCTTCTGGTCCTTGGGTTGGCTGCGCAGCAGATTTTAAGGGACCAATTGGCAGTAAGTATTACTTCCACATTCTCATAGACACTTACTCTAGGTGGCTGGAAGTGGAGATTGTATCCAGTACAAGTTTCGAGCAGCTCAGACCAGCATTAGATATAAGTTTTAGTCTAATGTGGGTGCCAGAATATATAACCCATGACAACGGCAGTCCATACAAATCAATTGCTTGGAAAGAATATGCTAAAGAAATGGGATTTAAATCTAAACCCTGTACACCCGAGCATCCTGAAGCTAACGGAATAGCCGAAAGATTTATGGGAGTCCTTGTGAAAACAGTCCATGCAGCCATTGCAGAAGGAAAGGATCCAAAAGTCGAGGTGAGGAGGAGATTGTTACATTTTCGAAACACTCCACACCCGAGTTGCTGCAAAGCTATACAATAGGATTCTATTAAATCGCATCAGGGATACCATTGAGAGACTGCTCCGTGGAAATCAGAATGGGTTCCGTAAAGGTCGTGGGACCATGGAGCCCATTTTGGCACTTAGAAGGATAATTGAAGAGTTATCAAAAAAGAAAGACAGGCATCTGGCTGTTTTCTTTGTTGACTTCTTCAAAGCCTTTGATTCAGTCTCTCGCTCACGTATGTTCAGCATACTTTCATTATATGGGATTCCTGATGAAATTATTGCAGTAATCAGATCAGTATACGATGGTTCGACAACATTTGTGTCTACTGTTGATGGTGACACAGAACCATTTGAAGTGTTATGGGGCGTCCTCCAAGGAGACACACTTGCACCATTCTTGTTCATTATTGTGGTTGACTATGTTCTACGCATGTCCTTAGAACATTATAATGATGATGGGGTGATGATAACTCCACCTACTGGCTCCAGAAGTCGAGGAAATCCTGCCAAGTACCTAACTGATCTAGACTTTGCTGGTGACTTAGGAGTACTCTCAGAATCATTAGAGGGAGCCCAACGGCTCCTCAGCTCATTAGAACATGCTGCTTCTAGTGTTGGTCTTTTTATTAACTCCAGAAAGACCAAAATTCTGACAGTTAACTTTGAAAGTCCTCAGCAAGTCTCTGATCGGATGAGCATATGCTCAAAGGATGGTATGCTTGAGCATGTGGACGACTTCTGTTACCTGGGATCATGGATCCGGAAGTCAGGTGAGGACCTTCGAATACGTAATGGAAAGGCATGGGCAGCCTTGAATAGGCTTTCCAGGATTGGGAAGTCACCGAGAATTAATCGGAAACTTAAGGTCCGATTATTTAGAGCAGCAGTAGTTCCAGTACTCCTCTACGGGAGTCCATGCTGGGCTCTAACTGCTGAGGACACCAAATCTTTGGATGGCACATTCACAAGAATGCTACGCCGGGTTCATTGTGTCAAGTACAATGCACACATCTCCAACCAGACACTATATAACATTGGAGGTGTCTCATTGGTTCCTCCAAGCTTGACACTAGAACAAAATCGCCTCCGCTTTGCAGGACATTGCTTTCGCCGTGAGGACCAGCCAGTGCATAATCTTGTACTTTGGCAGCCTCATGGAGTGAATAAGCATGGTGGACAGCCCATGACTTTCTTGAGACGCATCTTAAAGGACACTGGCCTTAAAGATGCGGATGATCTAGCAAATGTCATGGGTGATAGGGAGTTGTGGCGGTGCAATTTTGTTGACAAGCCGGCACAGCATTCTTAAAAATGCAGCTGCAATGCAGCATGCCGATCCTAGTAGTAGCAAAGTCTAGATCAGTTAGGTACTTGGCAGGATTTCCTCGACTTCTGGAGCCAGTAGGTGGAGTTATCATCACCCCATCATCATTATGATGATCTAAGGACATGCGTAGAACATAGTCAACCACAATAATGAACAAGAACAGTGCAAGTGTGTCTCCTTTGAGGACGCCCCATAACACTTCAAATGGTTCTGTGTCACCGTCAACAGTAGACACAAATGTTGTCGAACCATCGTATACTGATCTGATTGCTGCAATAATTTCATCAGAAAGCCCATATAATGAAAGTATGCTGAACATACGTGAGCGAGAGACTGAATCAAACGCCTTGAAGAAGTCAACAAAGATAACAGCCAGATAGATGCCTGTCTTTCTTTTTTGATAACTCTTCAATTATCCTTCTAAGTGCCAAAATGGGCTCCATGGTCCCACGACCTTTACGGAACCCATTCTGATTTCCACGGAGCAGTCTCTCAATGGGATCCCTGATGCGATTTAATAGAATTCTATTGTATAGCTTTGCAGCAATCGAGATCAATGAGATTCCCCGAAAAGAACCATAGAGTGTTAGGTTGCCCTTCTTGGGAACTGGCACCAACTTATTTGTTTTCATTTCTTGTGGGACTTTTGTTGTTCGGTACATGTCTACTATGATGGGATAGATGAGCTTTAAACACTCAGGTATTTTAAAGACCTCAGGGGGAACACCATCTACTCCACTCGCACGATTGGTCTTAATGCTCTTTGCAGCAGCCTTCACTTCTGCAAAGGAGATATCGCCAATGGGAATATCTGGGAGTACAGACTCAGACACTTTTACTTCTATAAAGTTATCAGGCAATACCCTGTCATTATTGAGGAGCTTTTCAAAGTGGGCTTTCCAACCATTGAGACGATCGGCTGGTGATTCAGCCTTAACCTTGGTGGTTGGTTGGCTTTTCCGCCCAGTAAGCAGATTGATCGATTTCCATGCCTGGGATGATTGCCTGCTGTCGTCAGCATCATTGATGGCATCAACCTGTTTGTTTATTAGCTCCTGTAGATTAACAGAGTACTGCCTGTTCAGGGACCTAGATGCAGCCTTAACTGCATTCTTGGCCGCTGTAGTCTGTTTGAGTCGGGACTCTTTCTGCGCCTTATCAAGGTCATTTCGGCACTTCTGAATTTTGTTGTCAGTCCAGGGGGTCCTTTTCCTGTTTCGAGGGTATACAGGAACTGTTTCTGCAGCTGCTAACTTAACTGCTTCTGTAAAGGCAGTATAGCCCTCACAGTGATCTGCCGCCTCAGAGGCAAGAGCCTCATACCTGTTGCTCAGCTGTAGTGTGAAGCTGGATCTCACACTTGGCTGTTGCAACAGAGAGGACCAGTCATGCCGCGGCAAGGCAGATTTCTTGTTCTGCTAGCACGCAGACTAAGTCTTACCTTGGCCACAATAAGGCGGTGATCACTGGAGAAGGGTCGAAGTGTAAATGCATTACAGTCTTGTATAGAGCTCCTGTATTTCCTACGAAACAGAATATGGTCTATCTGGGACTTGTGACCACTGGGTCCACTATGAGTCCATAGCTTTCCAGTTCGCTTCTTGAACTGTAACTGAACTTGAACAATACAGGCGGTCAAACAATAATAGAGTTGGGTGAATACATTAATACAGGTGGTAAAACAATACAGGCGGTCAAACAATAATACAGGTGGTAAAACAATACAGGCGGTCAAACAGTAATACAGGTGGGTAAAACATTAATACAGGCGGTCAAACACTAATACAGGCGGTCAAACAATAATAGAGTTGGGTAAAACATTAATACAGGTGGTAAAACAATACAGGCGGTCAAACAATAATAAAGTTGGGTAAAACATTTATACAGGTGGTAAAACAATACAGGCGGTCAAACAATAATACAGGTGGTAAAACAATAATAGAGTTGGGTAATACATTAATACAGGTGGTAAAACAATAATAGAGTTGAGTAATACATATTAATACAGGTGGTAAAACAATACAGGCGGTCAAACAGTAATACAGGTGGTAAAACAATACAGGCGGTCAAACAATAATACAGGTGGTAAAACAATACAGGCGGTCAAACAATAATACAGGTGGTAAAACAATAATACAGGCGGTCAAACAATAATAAAGTTGGGTAAAACATTAATACAGGTGGTAAAACAATACAGGCGGTCAAACAATAATAAAGTTGGGTAAAACATTTATACATGTGGTAAAACAATACAGGCGGTCAAACAATAATACAGGTGGTAAAACAATAATACAGGCGGTCAAACAATAATAAAGTTGGGTAAAACATTTATACAGGTGGTAAAACAATACAGGCGGTCAAACAATAATACAGGTGGTAAAACAATACAGGCGGTCAAACAATAATACAGGTGGTAAAACAATACAGGCGGTCAAACAATAATAAAGTTGGGTAAAACATTTATACATGTGGTAAAACAATACAGGCGGTCAAACAATAATACAGGTGGTAAAACAATAATACAGGCGGTCAAACAATAATAAAGTTGGGTAAAACATTTATACAGGTGGTAAAACAATACAGGCGGTCAAACAATAATACAGGTGGTAAAACAATACAGGCGGCCTTCTTGTCTGCTACTAAAAGGTCCGTGCTCCACTTGTAACTAATGAGTCGAATGTCTTAAGTCGTTTTCAGATATTCTCTAAGTCCGTAGTCGTTTCTTTAAAAAAAGACGCGTCTCACATTTTTTCTCTGCGCAATATTTTCTGTCTTGCTGCCACCCAAAGTAACCAATCACAGGAGGCCTCTTGCCGGATATAACTCATGAGTCGCATGTCAAAATATGGAACATGGGACATAATCACTTTCGACTCATGGGTCGTAACAACCGACGTATGGCATACCAGTGGAGACGCTCCCATTGAAACCAATGTGTTCCATTATTTATTTTGACTTAAGACAAACGACTTATTAGTGGAGCACGGGCCTAAGGAGTCATTAAGGCCAGCAGAAGATTATTAATAAGGCAGTCGGTCTATGTGTGCATTGCCACACAAGTGGTATCCCTCTCCATGGTGGAACACTATAGTCTGACCCATCAGAGTGAAGCATTCCAGAAGAAGCCCCTGATCCTGGTCAATGACAGGCTATTAAGCAGGGAGCAGCAAATTTGACGAACCTGTTAACAGTTGTTCAAGCCGGGCTTGGAAGAAAGTCTCCAGCCAGTTGCCAGTGTTAGGGGGGGGGTATATTCCCATCAGGTCAAATTTTCAAATTGTTGTTTCTTTATTTCACCCAGAGCAGAATTTAATGGAGATTATAAATCTGAAAACCGCTTAGTGAGACCTCTTTTAGTTCTCGAGTTATCACTGTTTTTCAGCATGTCCGTCAAATTGTAAGAAAAACAGAAGACCGACAGAATGACAGACAGACAGACAGACTAGATTCTACCAAACATTAAAACTGACATCGGAAATTAACTCAGCGACCCCGAAAACCCCCGTAATGAACGTAATGAAAGGAAGGTTGCGGGAAGGTTTCAACTTTGAAGGGCATTTTCTCAGAATGACATTTTTCATTTTCAAATTACTACTCCTCCGTCATTTTGAAACCAATTTCTTCGTTTTTGGCTCATTCGAACGAGCTTTGCAAGCTCTTTAAAAGTTATCTTATGGAATTTTTGATAAATATTACCATTTTGTATAATTAGCCAATTTTAATTAAAAATATGATAATTAATTAATTTAATTATTTAATTAAAATAAACTTGGCTAATTATAAAATAACTTAATAAGATAACTTTTGTAGAATCGACGATGCTGAGTCCAAAAAAGTTGGTTTCAAGAAATTGGGACAAAGATTGAGAGACTAGTAGCATTTTTAGTGAAATCTTTAATTCCGCCGTTTTCAAATTTTCTTAATAAATAAAATAATAATTTTTGTTTTGGAGTTTTGTACTTACACTTCACCAGTGATGATTATCAACCTTTACATTAATTTATTTCTATATGTAATTCAACAATCGTTAGATTAGCCATTAAGGTAATTAGGTCAAAATTCAAATCTCCATCAGCCATGACAAATATATTATATTTCAGAATGAAGGAGGAACGAGACAAGAAGAATTTAATATTTACAAAGCGCTAATAATGATACATTGGAAAGAATACCTTATTTGTTGTATCTTAAGAACTATTCATGAAGTTTCACTGCTGGTTAGAATACTATTTCTACAACGATTTATTGAACACTATTTGGAAATGGATAATATTGTTTCAAGAGAAAAAGCATTAATTGATTGCTTAATAATTGGAATAGCTTCTCTTTTATCAGTAATCGCATTTAGAAATGCAAATTTCTATTCTAGCATGCTGGGGACTAAAATTAAAATTGGATGCAGTGCCCTTATCTATAGAAAAATATTGACAATAAATTCGTGCAATATTCAAAATACAACAACTGGCCAAATTACCAACTTATTGTCCTCTGATGTTGGAAGATTTGAGGCATTTGCATCCCTGTCAAATAGTCTCATTTCAACTCCAATTACGGTTTTTCTAGTGTTCCCTTTAATGTTTTTCAATCTGGGATGGTCTGGTATTTTTGGCATGTTGCTGGTAATGCTAGTCTTCCCATTGAGTCTGGGATTTGCGAAGTTATTTTCAATTGTACGACAGAAAGCTGCAACATTCACTGATCGGAGAATAACTCTGATAAATGAAATATTAGTTGGTATGAAAGCAATCAAAGTGTTTGGCTGGGAAGAATTATATGAAGCTGCCGTAAAGAATGCCAGAAGTCAAGAATTTTCACAGATTTGTAAAATCATGTATTGCCACTCATTTTACTCTGCCATTATGTTTTCTTACGTTAATGTTGTTACATTTTGTGTCTATGTTCTGTATTCTGGGCTTGGGTTTCAATTAAATATCACCACAGTACTGAGCTCCAATATTATATTGACAAATATAATCACATGTGTTCTTGTATTTGGCATTGCTTTACGTGAATTGGGTGAACTTAAATGTGTTTTTAAACGAATTGATTCCTTTATAGGTTTCAATGACATATTCTTTAATGAAGAGAAATTAAAAAGGAAAAGAAAAATTAGAAGTATGTCAGACCCAAACGATATTTTTGTAAATGTAGAAAACATTTCAGGAAGATGGTCTTTTAACAATGCATCTTCCATTGACAATATATCTTTCAAAGCAATTGTTGGTGACATAATATACATTATAGGACCAGTAGGTTCTGGAAAGTCCAGCATATTGCAGGCAATACTAGGTGAGTGGCCTCCTGATAGTGGATCAATTGAGATAAATGGAAAGTTGGCCTATGTATCTCAAACACCATTCATATTCTCTGGAACAATAAGGGAAAATATCTTGTTGGGGAAATTTTTTGAAGAAGATTGGTATGATGAAGTTATTAAACTAAGTTGTTTATCTGTGGATTTATCACTCTTTAAAGATGGTGATATGACTTTGGTTGGGGAGAAAGGGATATCATTATCTGGTGGGCAAAAAGCTCGTATATCCTTGGCAAGAGCAGTATATTCCAGGGCAAATATATACCTTATGGATGATCCTCTATCAGCTGTAGATAGACGAGTGGCAAAAAACCTAGTTGATAATTGTTTAAAATATTGTCAATCAAATGGAATTGTTATCATGGTCACCCACCTCCTGGAAATTATACCTGAAAATGCCAAAACAGTTTCATTTTATGGTAAAATTCTGGAAACTCAAATCAGAAACAATTTTTCACAAACTTTGAATTGTACAGAAAATGGAATTGCCCAAACTTATGAAAGGGAAATTATGGATGATGATGATAATCTCAAGGCCAATATTGACAATAATACCGATGACAAAAATAGAACAATCAGATCATCACTTTTAATGGTTATAATTTTTATTAAATCTGGTTTAAATGTACCACGTCTTCTAGTATTAGTATCAACAGGGTTTTTAACATACATATATTTGTCCTTGTCGGATTATTGGTTAATAACTTGGGCTATGCAAACATCATTTAATAATAATGAAATAAATAATTATGCTGATGTTAATAATAATATTGTAAATCAAGTAATAATTAAGAGCCAATGGAGAGATATTGTACTTGGATATGCATATTTGGTTTTTTCATATTTAGTATGCAGCACATTCAGTATGCTTGTGTTATATTATGTGATACTATGTGCATCTGGTAAAATACATGGAGAAATTTTCAAAAGAGTCTCGCATGCACCAATGAGATTCTTTGAACAGAATACAGCAGGAGGAATACTGAATCGATTCTCTAAAGATATTGGAATAATGGATAACATATTACCAGAATTAGTTGTTGATATGGTAAATATTTTCTGTCGTTGCACACTTGCAATTTTACTTTCAGGAATAGCTAATCCGTGGACTTTATTGCTGGCTATCCCTGCGTTAATCATAGTTTCCGTGATACGATTTTATATTGTGAAAACTCTCAAGCAAGTTAAGTTTATTGAAGCATCAGCAAGAAATCCAATATATCAACATGCATCTGATACTATGGAAGGGCGTGAAATTATAAAAGCATTTGATGTCCAAACAATATATTTAAAACGTTTTTTTGCTCACCTAGATCATCATACGGAGTCATTGTTCATGGTTTATAGTCTTAGTACTTTGCTTACCTTGAGTATATCAATTCTTTTTACCATTTTTAGCTTATTTGTTTTACTAAGTTCTATGTACATGGGTAGTTTTGTATCTAAAGATATTTTGTTTGTGGCTGTGTTATATGTGTTTGGAATGGTCAATTTTATCACATATTTCATTATAGTGACAGCACAGTTGGAAATGTATTTTACATCTGTTGAACGAGTTCTTGATTACTATATTTTGGACCAAGATGCTCCATTCCATATTCCAGGAATTACAATTCCAGCTAACTGGCCAAATTTTGGAATTATTACCTTCAAAAATGTGAAGCTAAGTTATGGGGATAATGAGGTTCTGCATGGAATAAACTTTATAACAAGACCTTCTGAGAAAATAGGAATTGTAGGGCGAACTGGAGCTGGAAAATCATCATTATTTACAGTGTTACTTCGTCTTGTTGAACCTCAAGGACTAATCATGATAGATGATGTTGATATAACTGAGATTGGTTTGCACGACTTGCGGAAGTCAATTGCAGTTATTCCACAAGATCCTGTTCTATTTGAAGGCACAGTGCAATATAACATAGACCCTTCTAATGAGTTTATTGCAATTGAGATCATAGGGGCTCTAGAAAGAGTTCAATTGAAATCTTCCTTGGAAATGAGAATTGATTCTAAATATAAATATGGTTCGTTTAATCCCAAAGAGAGGCAATTTGATATCTTAAATTTTCATGTTGAAAACCGTGGAGCTAACCTTAGTGTTGGCGAGAGACAATTGCTCTGTTTAGCAAGAGCAATGTTAAGAAAATATCGGGTTGTTCTAATTGATGAGGCAACTTCTTCTATTGATCAGTTTACAGATGAGCTCATACAGTCTGCCATCTCAAAGAATTTCGATAATGCAACGGTTATGACAATAGCCCATCGGATAGATACCATTATAAACTGCGATAGAATAATAGTGATGAGTGAAGGACATATAGTGGAATTTGACACACCAGAAAGTTTAATAGAAAAGAAGAACAGTTTGCTATATTTGGCAGCTAAGAAAACAAGCTATTAAGGGGGGGTACACCATTTTCGGACAACTCTTCGATTGATCACTCTCAGCGTTTCAAAATTGTTTTGTTTTGGCTAAAATTTGGCATATAGGTGCCTAAGATGCTATTCTACATGATAGGTTAGAAAAAATCTTTTTTTCGCCATTTAATATTAGTTAATACTAGTTAACAATAAAAATAACTTGGTTGCGCTTAAAACCCTAAGTCTTTTACAGTTTTGAATCTAATCACATGAAAGTTTTTTTATATGATAGATCAAAAATGGGGCAACATAACTATCAGGCGAAATTTTGTAAAAATAATTCTGCACTGCTAGGTGGGGCTGCAAATTTATGCTAATTTTTAGATTTTTTATAAATAGTATTAAAAGTCATGTGTGTAAAAGCTTCTGTGGGATGTAACTGGCCCTTCGCCCCGCAACCCAGTTTTTCCCCCATACGCTAAAATACTCTGAAACCTACTGTAAAGGTTTTTCTGGGATGTGACTGATTTGTTTTCTTTGCTAACCAGTTCCCCCCTCCAAGGCGTTGGAATCCTTTAGGAGGGATCTGAGCTGTTCGATTGGACAGCCGGCTTGGGAAGGTTGCCCCAGTTACCCATAGCCCTGTGTTGAGTTAGTTCTGATTTCGACCAATCCCGAGCTACTGAACTGAAATTATCCTGTCTCACTGCTGATTACATGTGTTGAACGGGATTCTTGGGAAATAAGAGAGCTAAAGTCACGGGACTTTTTGTTATGATTTTTATGATTTTAAGACTTTATTATCAGTGTTTTAAGACCGTTTTGATATAGCGAAATGTTTTCTGCCTTTTTATAAGAACATTAGTAGGCTAAATTATAGAAAGCATAGCTATTATCAAATCAACTCGATTCATATCACTTTATATCGATCTTAATTCAATGCAATCTAATTATATCTTAACCTACCGTCATACTGCTTTTACTGTTTGTAATTTTGTATCAGTATAATTGGATGTTATTAGTTGAAGAATATCAATAATCAACCCGCATTTTCCCAATATCCTTGATACACTACAGGTTAGAGAGAAGGGTTATGTACAACAATTGCGACTTTATTATTGTGTTTGTAGTGAATCTAATGTTGTTTGACAGACACTACCTGAGTCCAGTGCATATCTCTTTATACCTGATCAAAGTCAGTAACTGTCGGCATATCAGTGAGCAGTGTTGTGCGTTACCGGTAGCGCGCGTGATTGTAAAGTGATTGGATCTGATAATTGTAGAGTGATTGGATCTGATAATAAAGCATTCCTAAAGAATGCGCCCTATGCTTGAAATTTAAGCCATATCGTTGTGTGTAGTATCAGTCATAACTCTGTTTACATAGGTAGAGCGCCACGTCCTAAAAGGAACTGCTAATATTTCCCGAAAGTGAATAATATTTGTCAGAGATTATATATTAGTAATCAATCGAATAATACAGTAGGCTTGACCGCAAATAAATTTAAGCCCACGAATCCAGTCTCCCGGTGTTATAAACGGGTCATTTGGACGCGCATGGACTGGCTTCGGCTAATGTTTTTGGTTTGTTTTGTATTAAATCTTATCATCTTATAAAAGGCAGATTATC
>JAUCBJ010006814.1:0-35848 GCA_032718475.1 Nemertoderma westbladi | reverse complement strand
AGACTTTTTATTTTTTTTTAATCGATTTTTCTCTCGTAAAAGTGAAAATAAACTTATATACAGATATCATCACATTATTGATAAGCTCATCAAGCTTTCTAAATAATATCAAACAATCATGATAGAAGGCAATTATTATTAGACAAAACGGCGTTGTATATTAGGTATTGCAATGACAAGGAAAATACTAGTAACATTTTGAATATACTCTTCATCTTCAAACTAAACTGTATACTAATTAATTGTTACATAATAATTCTTGCAAAACATATCTTTAGGCTTTACTACGTATCGTAAGTTAGCTTACAGCTTACAGCTAGTTATATGTGAATTAGCTTATATAATTATAATTTGCAATTATTTATAATTATATAATTTAGGATATATTATACCGTAAATATATGTTTTATCGCAAATTAAACTAATATTAGGGGGCCTGGCCATCTATGTACTTAAAGTTCAACTTGTTACTTGCGAAGGCGAACCTGGTCGTATATTTTATGAAGTTATTTCTTTATTCTATTAATTATACAGAATACACGCAATGTGTTTGCGTATCAATTGGTATCACATCAAATAGCCTAATTTACAATATACCGCCGGTGCATATTATATATTATATTGTCCCTTTAACTTTAATTGTTTACAAATATTTCGCCCTCCATTTCCTAAGGGGATATATATAAAATTTTCATAACTCACTGTTTCCAACTGAGCAGTGCAGTCTATAGCTCCAGTATATACTGCAGCACTGCACTACAATTAATGTGTATTGTAACAGTATGTGGTGCAGCATTGTAATATAAGTGGGAGAGTGAGAGGTATATATTAACTGTTTTTTTCACTTTTTCTCTGTCATATATTCATATAATATGTTTAATTTATAGGCCTACGATTTATGATTTCACATATGATTCAGAATGTATTGTACACAATAGTATATTACCATTGTATGGGTGGGTGTACACAATGCTGCAATATATCGTCGTGTGAATAAATATATTCCGTTTTAGTTTCTACGAATAACGACATCTCACCTCCAGTATGTATCTTAAGTTATATGTTATTCAATGACTTGATTCGTAATATGATTAATATTTAAGATTATTTTATCGGTGCCAACCCAATTAGTTTCTAATCAGGTATCTCATGCGTCATGCAAAAACGTTTGGTTTACATTTAGGTCATCATCATAGACAACACTACAAGATTGTACGGTTTAGGCCATTTAGAGGGATTCAAATGGGTTAATAGGCTGATTATCTTGTTCGGCAGTTTCTGTATCATCATTGTAATCTTGTATTACTTCGGAACTTCTGGTTTCCTCTTCTATTCCAATTGATTTATATTTATTTATCAAATATAATATGACTCCAAATGGCATCCAAATAACTACCATAACAAATAAGAATGGCATCAGTCGCAGTGACCACTTTGGGTGTGGTGTTTTCACTAAAGATATGGTTTTATTATTGTAGGATTGATTGAAAATTTCAACTCCACTAGCTTTCTCTGCAGTCCATTGCAAGCAAATACCAATTAAAATTATGAACGCAGATAATTTCCACAATAATATAATGTTAACTTGCCTAATCATTATCCATTTCGCGTCGGAATATTTAATTCTTTTGATAACTCTGGGGATCCGTATCCAGGATACGTATATTAGTTCCATAATGGCAATGAACATCAGCGGTCGACACACGGTCCACTCTATGAAGACCCTTATAAGGTATCGTCCAAGATAGTTACAGAATATTATCACTGCGATGAAACAACCTAATAATCCTGTAGCATAAGATCTTTGATGGTAACTTATATTCTCGCCGCATAAATAAAATGTTACATCCATTATATCTCTTAGTCCATTAGCTATTGTGTCACAATTTTTTATCAGCACAACCGTTAGAATGAGTAATGTCCAAAAATTATCATCAAGATTATTGTGAGCCCCTAACACCGACGACATGGTTATAAATGAATAGGCAGTCCCTTCTGCGGATTGTCTGAGGTACCATTCCATCTTACAATCACTCCTGTATGTCTTACAGTCATCAAAGGCTTTTGTTGATACGAATCCAAGAGCACAGAAAGTCCCTGATCCGAAGCCTATCGACGTAATCATGTTACCAATTATTGTAAACATAGCTTCTATTGTTATACGCGAATAAGTGTTACACTTCGCCATAGTTACCATAGATCCTGTACCCACTCCCAGAGACAAAAGTACTTGGGTACACGCGTCCAACCATATGTCCGCATTTAAAAATGGCGTAAACGAACGCAGTGGCGTCACCATGTATCTGAGTCCGTTAACGGCACCCGGCAACAAGGCAGCTCTGGTTACAAACATTATCAGGACCACAGTGTACGTTAGGGATATAAACGGCTGTTTGAAACGCACTTTATGGGCTATATGAATAGTTACAAATACCCAAACTACCATCATTGTTAACAGTCCACTATTTGTTATGGATACATTTGATACCGATTCGTAGAAGTAATAAGATGCGGAATTTGTGTTATTGCATAATGTTTTGGTTGATTCTGTAGGATCTTCCCTTGGACACAACATCCATGGCAATGGCGAAGTAAGAGACCTTATGAGATAACTCAAAATCCATGATGCCAGGCCACTGTAGGTTATGGCTGTTATCGTATTGCAAATTATTATAGACAATCCTAATCCGGAACCATAGTTATGCTTCCAGTATTTTCGCGGAATGTTTCCTGTTGTCTGCCGACCCAGGGCGAATTCTATTAATAGCATTGGATATCCAACAAGCAACATACAAACAATGTAGCAAAGAATGAAGGCCGCGCCGCCGTGTTTATGTGCTAAGGAGGGGAACCTCCACAGAATAGCGAAGTTGAATGCGTATCCAAGTAGGTGGAAATATCCCATGGTCGTCTCATCCCATAATGTCGTCGTCACTACTGACGTCACATCATACTCATTAATTAAAACTTCAGATGTGAATCTAACTCTTTTCTTGGATTTATTATTTGGGTCTTCCATAACCTCGAATGAATAATATGTTGTACTGTGCGACTCTCCAGATGATTGTTGCGATGACCCACTGGCAGTGGCCGATCGTACAGAGAATCGTTGCGAAGACGACTTAGGAGATTCGATGGACTTTCGTTCGATTGGCAAACTGAACCTTCTTTCAGTTTGCCTTTCATTATTGTCCAGATGCAAATGGTTCTCTGACACCACGGATGAGGGTATTGGTGTTGGGCTACGCATTCCACGATGGAGATCAAGGATGTCGTCGTTCAACAGCGAATGCAACATTTCATTGTTGACCAGTTGCGTCCGAAGTGACAGCCGTCGTAATTCCCTTAATGACGTTTCCTTTGTGGTGCTTCGAATATCATCAGTGGATGTTGTAGGCCTATCAGATGGCGGATCATTGCTTGACTGTGGTGAAATATTAGATGGAACATTATTAGGTGGGTGTGACGACATCTCAGACGTTTGTTTTGACATAATGAAATAATTAGTCGTATTTACATACTATGAAAATTTACGGAACGAATTTCGTGGTTGAATTTCTAACGTACTATCAGGTATTTGCACATCCACCTCCAAATTTTTATTGTAACTTGTTTGGCTAATTTCGTTTTGTGAAATGGGCATGCCCCCCTCCCACATATTTTAGACTAGCTAGTTTTTGTTACTTTAATTCTAAAAAGTTCCGAACATGTTAGTTTTCATATTTTAAAAATATTTGTTCTTAAACAAATATATTTTGTTCTAGAACATTTTTAACAATTATCTTTTTAATTATAGTTTTTATTAGTTTTTATTAGAAAATGTTCTACAACGTGGTAACATACGGTATCACTTTCAACACAAGTAATACAATTTGAGAAATTCCACCAAAAATATTTTATTTCACTTTTTTTCGACGCAAATCAAAATAAATTTTATGTTAGCTATAATGTAGTTAAAAGTCCGTCACGGAGCAACTTGTTTCTGCAACTTGATCTGAAACTTGTCGCTTGACCCCCTCTCACACACAGAAACTTGTTGCTGCAACTTGTTTCAGCAACTTGTTTCTGCAACTTGTTACTGAAACTTGTCGCTGGACCCCCTCTCACACACAGAAACTTGTTGCTGCAACTTGTTTCTGCAACTTGTTACTGAAACTTGTCGCTGGACCCCCTCTCACACACAGAAACTTGTTGCTGCAACTTGTTTCTGCAACTTGTTACTGAAACTTGTCGCTGGACCCCCTCACACACAGAAACTTGTCGCTGGACCCCCTCACACACAGATACTTGTCGCTGGACCCCCTCACACACAGAAACATGTCGCTGGACCCCCTCACACACAGTAACTTGTCGCTGGACCCCCTCACACACAGATACTTGTCGCTGGACCCCCTCACACACAGAAACTTGTCGCTGGACCCCCTCACACACAGAAACTTGTCGCTGGACCCCCTCACACACAGAAACTTGTCGCTGGACCCCCTCACACACAGAAACTTGTCGCTGGACCCCCTCACACACAGAAACTTGTCGCTGGACCCCCTCACACACATAAACTTGTCGCTGGACCCCCTCACACACAGAAACTTGTCGCTGGACCCCCTCACACACAGAAACTTGTTGCTGGACCCCCTCAGCCCTCACACACAGAAACTTGTTGCTGGACCCCCTCACACACAGAAACTTGTCGCTGGACCCCCTCACACACAGAAACTTGTCGCTGGACCCCCTCACACACAGAAACTTGTCGCTGGACCCCCTCACACACATAAACTTGTCGCTGGACCCCCTCACACACAGAAACTTGTCGCTGGACCCCCTCACACACAGAAACTTCTCGCTGGGCCCCCTCACACACAGAAACTTGTCGCTGGACCCC
This sequence comes from Nemertoderma westbladi, assembly GCA_032718475.1. NCBI lineage: Eukaryota > Metazoa > Xenacoelomorpha > Nemertodermatida > Nemertodermatidae > Nemertoderma > Nemertoderma westbladi. The sequence goes on along the minus strand of JAUCBJ010006814.1, from coordinate 30,969 downwards.
CTCACACACAGAAACTTGTCGCTTCTCCCCCTCACACACATAAACTTGTCGCTGGACCCCCTCACACACAGAAACTTGTCGCTGGACCCCATCACACACATAAACTTGTCGCTGGACCCCTCACACACAGAAATTTGTCGCTGGACCCCCTCACACACAGACACTTGTCGCTGGACCCCCTCACACACAGAAACTTGTCGCTGGACCCCCTCACACACATAAACTTGTCGCTGGACCCCCTCACACACATAAACTTGTCGCTGGACCCCCTCACACACAGAAACTTCTCGCTGGGCCCCCTCACACACAGAAACTTGTCGCTGGACCCCCTCACACACAGAAACTTGTCGCTGCTCCCCCTCACACACAGAAACTTGTCGCTGGACCCCCTCACACACAGAAACTTGTCGCTGGACCCCCCCCCCCCCCCCCCTCACACACAGAAACTTCTCGCTGGACCCCCTCACACACAGAAACTTGTCGCTGGACCCCCTCACACACAGAAACTTGTCGCTGGACCCCCTCACACACAGAAACTTGTCGCTGGACCCCCTCACACACAGAAACTTGTCGCTGGACCCCCTCACACACAGAAACTTGTTGCTGGACCCCCTCAGCCCTCACACACAGAAACTTGTCGCTGGACCCCCTCACACACATAAAATTGTCGCTGGACCCCCTCACACACATAAAATTGTCGCTGGACCCCCTCACACACAGAAACTTGTCGCTGGACCCCCGCACACACATATACTTGTCGCCGGACCCCCTCACACACAGAAACTTGTCGCTGGACCCCCTCACACACAGAAACTTGTCGCTGGACCCCCCTCACACACTGAAACTTGTCGCTGGACCCCCTCACACACAGAAACTTGTCGCTGGACCCCCTCACACACATAAACTTGTTGCTCAAGAAAATAACAATTATTTAAAAATAAATAGCTAACATGTCCAGTGATTTATATATAATATCAAATCACTCAAATTATCTAATATTGGCCCTAATAATTAGCTCTAATATAAAAATGCGGGGAACTAATATAGCATGGATACCAAAATTTTGAATTTTGCTTATACTCTGTGTTATGCTATACTTCTTTATACTTGTGTTTTGGTTGTATATTAGTGTTATAGAATATAGTTGGACATTCTCCCACAATATTATGGTAGCTATTCAATTTTTATTTTGTGGTAACTATTTTGTGGTAACTTTTTAAAGGATTATAATGATGGGTCCTGGGGTCTACCTCCCCAGGACCCATCATTATAATCCTTTGATGAATCACTCTCTGAAGTCGGCGTGTCGGCAAATACGTAATTTCAGTTATTTTTTAAGTTAGCTATAAAAAAGAAAACTTAAGTAACATTTTATGTAAATAATTGGTTAAAAAAGTACCTATATTTTTATAAATGAACTAATTACTAAACTTTAAAGTTTTCTGAATATAAATTCAGCAAAGTGTCCCTGAATGAGATCCAGCTATTACTCTAGGAAAATAATTTAGGCTAGTTAACCTAGCAACAGCAGAGGCTTAAAAGTTAAAACCCTAACCCAAAACACCTACAATATACAAGTCTACTGTACACAACATTAAAAATACCAGTTTTAAACATAAATACGTACTATTACTAGCTATTACAAAAATATCTAGCTAATGTACATAAAAACACTAGCTGCTATAACTAATAAAGTTCTAGAACACAAAAAAAAATAAAAAAAAAGTTTTATAAAAAAAATAGACAATTATAAGAAAAATTCAAAATATTCGTAGGTACCCATGCTATACCGTACTTAATGCCAAAATGGGATGTAATAAAAGTTTTTAAATAAATTGCTGGGAATAGAACTTCTTAAAAATTAATTAAAATTAAAAACTCCTCACACAGTCTGGTTCCTTTTTGCCGAAATAATGATGACGTAGGAAAATTTGGGTAATGGCTGGCATCTAACGGTTTTAAGCTAAATCGACTGTGCTGATTCCGAATCCGTCTGATGCCAAGCTCAATTGTGAACTTTTGGATCCCGTTTCACCATGGCAACTGGAGGTCATTTGCAAAACACCACTTTCTATTGACTCTACATAATTCTAACCTTGACCTACCCTCCCTAAACCGGCATCAGATAATCCATTGCGGTACATTTTAGAACCCAGTTACCATGGCAACTGTTCGAAATACGCCTTCAAATGTCGTTTTTACTTCAAATTTAGGTGAATTTTTGCAAATTTCAATATTTTTCTAAACCATTGCCAAATACGTGTTCCACTTGAGATCATTTAACATTCCAAATATGTTGTCAATATTGCCCTCTATATTTTTAATGGTGGCGCCATAAAATTGGATTTGCAGTTGCCATGTATCCATGGAAACTAGCAAAAAATAACCTTGTGCAATGTTTCATCACTTTACATATAGTTACTATCAGTTTAAAAAGAAATCCATTTAGGGTCAATTACCTTACATGTTCATAACCCAAGACAATTATTTACCGACGCAGCAGGTCTTTTCTTATTACCATAGCAACGGGAAACATTTTGTAATGTTATCCGTCAGAAACACGTCATATGTATTTCAGATACATTTCAATATGTTATATAGTCAACATTCATGATCACAAGCGAAGTCATTATTCTATTGTTACCATAGCAACGGGCATATTTTATTATTTATGTATTTCCAATATCGTTTTGGGTATTTTATTCGCCTTAGAGGTTAATAATTTAAGGATTTTTGATAATTAAAAGTATTCTTCTGTAGTTATTCTATTTGACAAGGTCATGTTTTATGGTCATAGCAACGGGAGTTTACCATAGCAACCGGGGGTTTTTCATAAGAACATTGGGTTTTTCATAGCATTAACAGGGTTTTATATTAGAGAAGCAAGTTATCTGCTGTGAAGGCAGGGTTTGCATAACAATGATAATTTTTGCATAGCAACGGCTACTTTAGCTTAGCAACGGCGTGTTTTCATTGTAACAGCGGTCTTTTCACAACAAAAACATATTTTATAAAGTACATGAAAGGTGAGTTATTCAACTATGTTTTTGTTTTTTCCATAGCAACGGAAAGTTTATCCTTAGCAACGGCGACGTTTGTATAGTAATGACGAGTTTACCTTAGCAATGGATTGTTTTTACATGGTAACAACTAGTTTTCGAGGAATCCCAAGAAGTAACACCACCTTGTGACGAGTTTTCTATAGCAACAATGAGTTTAGTGCATAGTAACAGTAAGTTTATCACAGATGCGGCATATTGTAACACCCCCCCCCCCCCCCCCCCCCCAAATCTTACGGCTACAGTAGATATTTTGCAATTTTGTTTATACTGTTTATGCTATGCTATGTTTTCGCAAGGTAATGATGAAACAATGCATAATGCAGGCATCTGTGCATGAGATTCCAAGACTTTGTAGCAGATTTTATAGCATGGTTTTCCAGAAATACTTTATAAGCTGTCTTCTTGCTATATGTCCTAACAGTTGTGATACACTATCACATCCTGTGATAGCGTGGAATGCCAGAAATGTGTTTATGATATCACTAGATAATCTTTCATGAATTTAGTGCACGGGAATATAACGTGGCTTCTTTGAAGTCCCTGACTTCAGCCATAACTGGGCACATTTCATTTTACTGTAGTGGGCTATGAGTAACACAAGAGCATCTGTATCTCTAGACGATATAGAATCTGCATCAAAGTTCAGGCAGTGCAATACTATACGAGTGTTTGCCTCTTCATGATTTCCTTGTAGTGTTGATATGTATATCTAAATCTCTATCAGATGATCTTGTGATAGTGATATCTCGGAGTTTTTACAATGTAAAACAATCCGTTGGTAAGGTAAACTCGTCATTACTATACAAACGTCGCCGTTGCTAAGGATAAACTTACCGTTGCTATGAACAAAACAAAAACATAGTTGATTGCCACTGTAAAACTCACCTTTCATGTACTTTATAAAATATGTTTTTGTTGTGAAAAGACCGCTGTTACAATGCAAACACGTCGTTGCTAAGCTAAAGTAGCCGTTGCTATATAAAAATTATCATTGTTATGCAAAACATGCCATCACTACAGATAACTTGCTTCTCTAAAATAAAACCTATGCAAAAAACATGTTAATGATATGAAAAACCCAAGGTTCGTATGAAAAACCCCCGGTTGCTATGGTAAACTTTTGTTGCTAAGAACATAAAGTAAATTCAAATATATTGTAGTGATTTGGTATATATACGTCCCATATTTTAAAATTAGACTGAACTGCACAATTTAAAAAATTTTGGGAAACCCTACAGTTATTCCCGTATTAGGAGGAAAACTCCCGTTGCTATGACCATGAAACATCACTTTTTCAAATAGCATAACTACAGAAGACCCCATATACTTTTAATAATGAAAAATCCTTAAATTATTAACCTCTAAGGCGAATAAAATACCAAAACGATATTGGAAATACATAAATAATAAATTATGCCCGTTGCTATGGTAACAATAGAATAATGACTTCGCTTGTGATCATGAATGTTGACTATATAACATATTGAAATGTACCTATCTGAAATACATATGACATGTTTCTGACGGATATTCTACATATTACAAAATGTTTCGGTTGCTATGGTATTAAGAAAATACCTGCTGCGTCGGTGAGTAATTGTCTTGGGTTATGAACATGTAAGGTGATTGACCCTAAAAATAAACCTCTTTTTAAACTGATAGTAACTACAGTTAGGGGCCTATGTAAAGTGATGAAACATTGCACAAGGTTATTTTTTGCTAGTTTCCTTGGATACATGGCTACTACTAGGATCGGCATGCTGCATTGCAGCTGCATTTTTAAGAATGCTGTGCCGGCTTATCAACAAAATTGCGCCGCCACAACTCCCTATCACCCATGACATTTGCTAGATCATCCGCATCTTGGCATCTTCAAGGGCAGTGTCCTTTAAGATGCGTCTCAAGAAATTCATGGGCTGTCCACCATGCTTATTCACTCCATGAGGCTGCCAAAGTACAAGATTATGCACTGGCTGGTCCTCACGGCGAAAGCAATGTCCTGCAAAGCGGAGGCGATTTTGTTCTAGTGTCAAGCTTGGTGGAACCAATAAGACACCTCCAATGTTATATAATGTCTGGTTGGAGATGTGTACATTGTACTTGACACAATGAACCCGGCGTAGCATTCTTGTGAATGTGCCATCCAGAGATTTGGTGTCCTCAGCAGTTAGAGCCCAGCATGGACTCTCATAGGGGAGTACTGGAACTACTGCTGCTCTAAATAATCAGACCTTAAGATTCCGATTAATTCTCGGTGACTTTCAAATCCTGGAAAGCCTATTCAAGGCTGCCCATGCCTTTCCCTTACGTATTCGAAGGTCCCCACCCGACTTCCGGATCCATGATCCCAGGTAACAGAAGTCATCCACATTCTCAAGCATACCATCCTTTGAGCTTTTGCTCATCCGATCAGAGACTTGCTGGAGGACTTTCAAAGTTAACTGTCAAAATGTTGGTCTTTCTGGAGTTAATAAAAAGACCAACACTAGAAGCAGCTTGTTCTAATGAGCCGAGGAGCCGTTGGGCTCCCTCTAGTGATTCTGAGAGTACTCCTAAGTCATCAGCAAAGTCTAGATCAGTTAGGTACTTGGCAGGATTTCCTCGACTTCTGGAGCATCACCCCATCATCATTATGATGATCTAAGGACATGCGTAGAACCTAGTCAACCACAATTATGAACAAGAATGGTGCAAGTGTGTCTCCCTGAGGACACCCCATAACATTTCAAATGGTTCCGTGTCACCGTCAACAGTAGACACAAATGTTGTCGAACCATCGTATACTGATCTGATTGCTGCAATAATTCGTGAACATTCGTGAGCGAGAGACTGAATCAAAGGCCTTGAAGAAGTCAACAAAGATAACAGCCAGATGCCTGTCTTTGTTTTTGGATAACTCTTCAGTTATCCTTCTAAGTGCCAAAATGGGCTCCATGGTCCCATGACCTTTACGGAACCCATTCTGATTTCCACGGAGCAGTTTCTCAATGGGATTCTGATGCGATTTAATAGAATTATATTGTATAGCTTTGCAGCAATCGAGATCAATGAGATTCCCCGAAAAGAACCATAGAGTGTTAGGTTGCCCTTCTTGGGAACTGGCACCAACTTATTTGTTTTCATTTCTTGTGGGACTCTTGTTGTTCGGTACATGTCTACTATGATGGGATAGTTGAGCTTTAAACACTCAGGTATTTTAAAGACCTCAGGGGGAACACCATCTACTCCACTGGCACGATTGGTCTTAATGCTCTTTGCAGCAGCCTTCACTTCTGCAAAGGAGATATCGCCAATGGGAATATCTGGGAGTACAGACTCAGACACTTTTACTTCTATAAAGTTATCAGGCAATACCCTGTCATTATTGAGGAGCTTTTCAAAGTGGGCTTTCCAACCATTGAGGCGATCGGCTGGTGATTCAGCCTTAACCTTGGTGGTTGGTTGGCTTTTCCGCCCAGTAAGCAGAGTTGATCGATTTCCATGCCTGGGATGATTGCCTGCTGTCGTCAGCATCATTGATGGCATCAACCTGTTGGTTTATTAGCTCCTGTAGATTAGCAGAGTACTGCCTGTTCAGGGACCTAGATGCAGCCTTAACTGCATTCTTGGCCGCTGTAGTCTGTTTGAGTCGGGACTCTTTCTGCGCCTTATGAAGGTCATTTCGGCACTTCTGAATTTTGTTGTCAGTCCAGGGGGCCCTTTTCCTGTTTCGAGGGTATACAGGAACTGTTTCTGCAGCTGCTAACTTAACTGCTTCTGTGAAGGCAGTATAGCCCTCACAGTGATCTGCCGCCTCAGAGGCAAGAGCCTCATACCTGTTGCTCAGCTGTAGTGTGAAGCTGGATCTCACACTTGGCTGTTGCAACAGAGAGGACCAGTCATGCCGCGGCAAGGCAGATTTCGTTGTTCTGCTAGCACGCAGACTAAGTCTTACCTTGGCCACAATAAGGCGGTGATCACTGGAGAAGGGTCGAAGTGTAAATGCATTACAGTCTTGTATAGAGCTCCTGTATTTCCTACGAAACAGAATATGGTCTAACTGGGACTTGTGACCACTGGGTCCACTATGAGTCCATAGCTTTCCAGTTCGCTTCTTGAACTGGGTTCCAGCCGAAAACAATCCATTTCCAGAGATAAAATCCTGAAGATGGACGGAATTTCGGTTAACACTGTTGCTATAGACCCAGGGCGATGTAGGTGATTGATGCAGACTTGCATTAAAGTCTCCCAGGAATGTTAAGAATGCATGCTGATCCACTCCATCAGTAGCTGCTTGTAGATTGTGGTAGAAATTTTCCACCTCCTCTACAGGGGCAACACTAGTTGGAGAGTAGCACACAATCAGAACCACCTTAGGAAACTTCTTAGCCAGTCTTCCAGAACATGAGAAGTGGCAACGGATGATGCGGTTAGAGATTTGGTCTATTTTGTCCAATGCTGCATGTGCAGTTGGATTCATCAATAGACCAATTCCACCATTGCCACTATCATCTGCTGACGCGAGGGCGAGTCGCCAACCGCCCCCCATGTCCTTAATCAGAACCTCATCAGTCTGTCCAGTCTGCATTCGGTGCTCTTGAACACCCACTGCGCTAAGAGAAAGCTTATCTGCCAAGGCAGTCAGCTCACCTTGTCGCATTGGGGACCCGAGTGTTAGGGTGTTTACTGAGGCTAGTCTAGTGACTTGCCTCAGATTCACCAATGGCTTTGTTGGTCGGGGTGGAACAAGAGAGTAGCCTCCAACTGCAGAATCCCTCTTCCCCTCACAATCTGGCCTCCCTGGTGACCCAGGGTTTTGGGCCAGAAAGGTCATCAGGAAAGGGACTCAAAGAATTGTTGGCTGCTCTCTCTCTCCAGTAGGGGGTGAGACAGGCAGCCGGTCAGGAGATAACTGACGCCTGTGAGGCCGATTGTGACCGGTAATTCCACTGGCCTCTAGTGGCCGGACCTCCGCATTACTAATGTAATCCACAGTGGGGGTTGGGGGGTGCTTTTTTGCCGAGTCAGCTCTCGGGGCAAATACCACACCCTGGTTTGCCATTCCACAGGGTGGGTACATGGCAACTGCTAATCCATTTTATGGCGCCACCATAAAAAATATAGAGGGTCATATTGACAATATATTTGGAATGTTTCATGATTTTAGTCCAAGGGGAACACGTATTTGGCAATGGTTTAGATTGATATTGATATTTGCAAAAAATCACCTAAATTCGCAGTGAAAACGACATTTGAAGACGTATTTCGAACAGTTACCATGGTAACTGGGTTTTGGAAATGTACCTCAATGGATTCTCTGATGCCGGTTTAGGGGGGGGGGGGGGGGGGGGGGGTATGGGGTAGGTCAAGGTTAGAATTCTGTAGAGTCAATAGAAAGTGGTTTTTTTGCAAATGACCTCACTTTCTAGGCGTATTTTCAGGATTTGGAACCAGATTAACACACAGAAACAAGTTTCGGAAACAAGTTGCAGCAACAAGTTTCTGTGTGTGAGGGGGTCCAGCAACAAGTTTCTGTGTGTGAGGGCGTCCAGCAACAAGTTTCTGTGTGTGAGGGGGCCCAGCGAGAAGTTTCTGTGTGTGACGGGGTCCAGCGACAAGTTTCTGTCTGTGAGATGGTCCAGCGACAAGTATCTGTGTGTGAGGGGGTCCAGCGACAAGTTTCTGTGTGTGAGGGGGTCCAGCGACAATTTTATGTGTGTGAGGGGGTCCAGCGACAATTTTATGTGTGTGAGGGGGTCCAGCGACAAGTTTCTGTGTGTGAGGGGGTCCAGCAACAAGTTTCTGTGTGTGAGGGCTGAGGGGGTCCAGCAACAAGTTTCTGTGTGTGAGGGGGTCCAGCGACAAGTTTCTGTGTGTGAGGGGGTCCAGCGACAAGTTTCTGTGTGTGAGGGGGTCCAGCGACAAGTTTCTGTGTGTGAGGCTGAGGGGGTCCAGCAACAAGTTTCTGTGTGTGAGGCTGAGGGGGTCCAGCGACAAGTTTCTGTGTGTGAGGGGGTCCAGCGACAAGTTTCTGTGTGTGAGGGGGTCCAGCGACAAGTTTCTGTGTGTGAGGGGGCCCAGCGAGAAGTTTCTGTGTGTGAGGGGGTCCAGCGACAAGTTTCTGTGTGTGAGGGGGTCCAGCGACAAGTTTCTGTGTGTGAGAGGGTCCAGCGACAAGTTTCTGTGTGTGAGGGGGTCCAGGGACAAGTTTCTGTGTGTGAGGGGGTCCAGCGACAAGTTTCTGTGTGTGAGGGGGTCCAGCGACAAGTTTCTGTGTGTGAGGGGGTCCAGCGACAAGTTTCTGTGTGTGAGGGGGTCCAGCGACAAGTTTCTGTATGTGAGGGGGTCCAGCGACAAGTTTCTGTGTGTGAGGGGGTCCAGCGACAAGTTTCTGTGTGTGAGGGGGTCCAGCGACAAGTTTCTGTGTGTGAGGGGGTCCAGCGACAAGTTTCTGTGTGTGAGGGGGTCCAGCGACAAGTTTCTGTGTGTGAGGGGGTCCAGCGACAAGTTTCTGTGTGTGAGGGGGTCCAGCGACAAGTTTATGTGTGTGAGGGGGTCCAGCGACAAGTTTCTGTGTGTGAGGGGGTCCAGCGACAAGTTTCTGTGTGTGAGGGGGTCCAGCGACAAGTTTCTGTGTGTGAGGGGGTCCAGCGACAAGTTTCTGTGTGTGAGGGGGTCCAGCGACAAGTTTCTGTGTGTGAGGGGGTCCAGCGACAAGTTTCTGTGTGTGAGGGGGTCCAGCGACAAGTTTCTGTGTGTGAGGGGGTCCAGCAACAAGTTTCTGTGTGTGAGGGGGTCCAGCGACAAGTTTCTGTGTGTGAGGGGGTCCAGCGACAAGTTTCTGTGTGTGAGGGGGTCCAGCGACAAGTTTCTGTGTGTGAGGGGGTCCAGCGACAAGTTTCTGTGTGTGAGGGGGTCCAGCGACAAGTTTCTGTGTGTGAGGGGGTCCAGCGACAAGTTTCTGTGTGTGAGGGGGTCCAGCGACAAGTTTCTGTGTGTGAGTGGGTCCAGCGACAAGTTTCTGTGTGTGAGGGGGTCCAGCGACAAGTTTCTGTGTGTGAGGGGGTCCAGCGACATGTTTCTGTGTGTGAGGGCTGAGGGGGTCCAGCAACAAGTTTCTGTGTGTGAGGGGGTCCAGCAACAAGTTTCAGAAACAAGTTGCACCGTGTTAGGAGGGCGTAAGAAATAATATATAGGCCTAATAAATTAATTCGGTTTGCTATTTGATGAAAGGCCTACTCCTGGGCTTTTTGGTTCACATTTTTTAAAATATCCTCTTAGATGTCTCATAATTATTAAACATTAATTATTTTGATAGCTATTACTACAGTATTTGAAAAGGTAGGCTTAGGCCTTACGTAACTAGGTATTATTTATAACTTGTGCGCAGCGCTGCTCCCCCACAAATTGTTACTAAGGCCCCGTTCACACTACCGAGTCAAAGTCAGAAGACAAAATCTAAAAGTAAAACACATCACATGAAATATAATTATTAATGAATGCCCTCGTATTATATTATATATAAATTATATGTATTATTATTACTATTGCTAGCTATATTTATTTTCATTTGATTTTGTCTTCTGACTTAGACTCGGTAGTATGAACGCGGCCCTAAATATAATGCTAAATAAAATATTTCGAGTATATTGAAAATAATATTTTACATTATTTACCATGCAATAAATAGGCCTAAAGGTCTAATTAAAAAAATGTGTTCTTATTTTCTAATGGGAACATTAAAGGTGGTATCTTGACTTGATGTTTCTATCTTTTAATGCTTTTCATTAACAAAATGTATTAAAAGAAAAAAAATAATCGTGTCCAGCCAGCCAGTAATCATCGTAAACACTGAAATATATATTTTGCTTTAAGGCATGTTCAGGTTCACATAATGGGTTGTTTGAATAAAAACAACTTTCACTTCAAGTAAACACTTTCACTTCAAGTAAACACTTTCACTTCAAGTAAACACTTTCACTTCAAGTAAACACTTTCACTTCAAGTAAACACTTTCACTTCAAGTAAACACTTTCACTTCAAGTAAACACTTTCACTTCAAGTAAACACTTTCACTTCAAGTAAACACTTTCACTTCAAGTAAACACTTTCACTTCAAGTAAACACTTTCACTTCAAGTAAACACTTTCACTTCAAGTAAACACTTTCACTTCAAGTAAACACTTTCACTTCAAGTAAACACTTTCACTTCAAGTAAACACTTTCACTTCAAGTAAACACTTTCACTTCAAGTAAACACTTTCACTTCAAGTAAACACTTTCACTTCAAGTAAACACTTTCACTTCAAGTAAACACTTTCACTTCAAGTAAACACTTTCACTTCAAGTAAACACTTTCACTTCAAGTAAACACTTTCACTTCAAGTAAACACTTTCACTTCAAGTAAACACTTTCACTTCAAGTAAACACTTTCACTTCAAGTAAACACTTTCACTTCAAGTAAACACTTTCACTTCAAGTAAACACTTTCACTTCAAGTAAACACTTTCACTTCAAGTAAACACTTTCACTTCAAGTAAACACTTTCACTTCAAGTAAACACTTTCACTTCAAGTAAACACTTTCACTTCAAGTAAACACTTTCACTTCAAGTAAACACTTTCACTTCAAGTAAACACTTTCACTTCAAGTAAACACTTTCACTTCAAGTAAACACTTTCACTTCAAGTAAACACTTTCACTTCAAGTAAACACTTTCACTTCAAGTAAACACTTTCACTTCAAGTAAACACTTTCACTTCAAGTAAACACTTTCACTTCAAGTAAACACTTTCACTTCAAGTAAACACTTTCACTTCAAGTAAACACTTTCACTTCAAGTAAACACTTTCACTTCAAGTAAACACTTTCACTTCAAGTAAACACTTTCACTTCAAGTAAACACTTTCACTTCAAGTAAACACTTTCACTTCAAGTAAACACTTTCACTTCAAGTAAACACTTTCACTTCAAGTAAACACTTTCACTTCAAGTAAACACTTTCACTTCAAGTAAACACTTTCACTTCAAGTAAACACTTTCACTTCAAGTAAACACTTTCACTTCAAGTAAACACTTTCACTTCAAGTAAACACTTTCACTTCAAGTAAACACTTTCACTTCAAGTAAACACTTTCACTTCAAGTAAACACTTTCACTTCAAGTAAACACTTTCACTTCAAGTAAACACTTTCACTTCAAGTAAACACTTTCACTTCAAGTAAACACTTTCACTTCAAGTAAACACTTTCACTTCAAGTAAACACTTTCACTTCAAGTAAACACTTTCACTTCAAGTAAACACTTTCACTTCAAGTAAACACTTTCACTTCAAGTAAACACTTTCACTTCAAGTAAACACTTTCACTTCAAGTAAACACTTTCACTTCAAGTAAACACTTTCACTTCAAGTAAACACTTTCACTTCAAGTAAACACTTTCACTTCAAGTAAACACTTTCACTTCAAGTAAACACTTTCACTTCAAGTAAACACTTTCACTTCAAGTAAACACTTTCACTTCAAGTAAACACTTTCACTTCAAGTAAACACTTTCACTTCAAGTAAACACTTTCACTTCAAGTAAACACTTTCACTTCAAGTAAACACTTTCACTTCAAGTAAACACTTTCACTTCAAGTAAACACTTTCACTTCAAGTAAACACTTTCACTTCAAGTAAACACTTTCACTTCAAGTAAACACTTTCACTTCAAGTAAACACTTTCACTTCAAGTAAACACTTTCACTTCAAGTAAACACTTTCACTTCAAGTAAACACTTTCACTTCAAGTAAACACTTTCACTTCAAGTAAACACTTTCACTTCAAGTAAACACTTTCACTTCAAGTAAACACTTTCACTTCAAGTAAACACTTTCACTTCAAGTAAACACTTTCACTTCAAGTAAACACTTTCACTTCAAGTAAACACTTTCACTTCAAGTAAACACTTTCACTTCAAGTAAACACTTTCACTTCAAGTAAACACTTTCACTTCAAGTAAACACTTTCACTTCAAGTAAACACTTTCACTTCAAGTAAACACTTTCACTTCAAGTAAACACTTTCACTTCAAGTAAACACTTTCACTTCAAGTAAACACTTTCACTTCAAGTAAACACTTTCACTTCAAGTAAACACTTTCACTTCAAGTAAACACTTTCACTTCAAGTAAACACTTTCACTTCAAGTAAACACTTTCACTTCAAGTAAACACTTTCACTTCAAGTAAACACTTTCACTTCAAGTAAACACTTTCACTTCAAGTAAACACTTTCACTTCAAGTAAACACTTTCACTTCAAGTAAACACTTTCACTTCAAGTAAACACTTTCACTTCAAGTAAACACTTTCACTTCAAGTAAACACTTTCACTTCAAGTAAACACTTTCACTTCAAGTAAACACTTTCACTTCAAGTAAACACTTTCACTTCAAGTAAACACTTTCACTTCAAGTAAACACTTTCACTTCAAGTAAACACTTTCACTTCAAGTAAACACTTTCACTTCAAGTAAACACTTTCACTTCAAGTAAACACTTTCACTTCAAGTAAACACTTTCACTTCAAGTAAACACTTTCACTTCAAGTAAACACTTTCACTTCAAGTAAACACTTTCACTTCAAGTAAACACTTTCACTTCAAGTAAACACTTTCACTTCAAGTAAACACTTTCACTTCAAGTAAACACTTTCACTTCAAGTAAACACTTTCACTTCAAGTAAACACTTTCACTTCAAGTAAACACTTTCACTTCAAGTAAACACTTTCACTTCAAGTAAACACTTTCACTTCAAGTAAACACTTTCACTTCAAGTAAACACTTTCACTTCAAGTAAACACTTTCACTTCAAGTAAACACTTTCACTTCAAGTAAACACTTTCACTTCAAGTAAACACTTTCACTTCAAGTAAACACTTTCACTTCAAGTAAACACTTTCACTTCAAGTAAACACTTTCACTTCAAGTAAACACTTTCACTTCAAGTAAACACTTTCACTTCAAGTAAACACTTTCACTTCAAGTAAACACTTTCACTTCAAGTAAACACTTTCACTTCAAGTAAACACTTTCACTTCAAGTAAACACTTTCACTTCAAGTAAACACTTTCACTTCAAGTAAACACTTTCACTTCAAGTAAACACTTTCACTTCAAGTAAACACTTTCACTTCAAGTAAACACTTTCACTTCAAGTAAACACTTTCACTTCAAGTAAACACTTTCACTTCAAGTAAACACTTTCACTTCAAGTAAACACTTTCACTTCAAGTAAACACTTTCACTTCAAGTAAACACTTTCACTTCAAGTAAACACTTTCACTTCAAGTAAACACTTTCACTTCAAGTAAACACTTTCACTTCAAGTAAACACTTTCACTTCAAGTAAACACTTTCACTTCAAGTAAACACTTTCACTTCAAGTAAACACTTTCACTTCAAGTAAACACTTTCACTTCAAGTAAACACTTTCACTTCAAGTAAACACTTTCACTTCAAGTAAACACTTTCACTTCAAGTAAACACTTTCACTTCAAGTAAACACTTTCACTTCAAGTAAACACTTTCACTTCAAGTAAACACTTTCACTTCAAGTAAACACTTTCACTTCAAGTAAACACTTTCACTTCAAGTAAACACTTTCACTTCAAGTAAACACTTTCACTTCAAGTAAACACTTTCACTTCAAGTAAACACTTTCACTTCAAGTAAACACTTTCACTTCAAGTAAACACTTTCACTTCAAGTAAACACTTTCACTTCAAGTAAACACTTTCACTTCAAGTAAACACTTTCACTTCAAGTAAACACTTTCACTTCAAGTAAACACTTTCACTTCAAGTAAACACTTTCACTTCAAGTAAACACTTTCACTTCAAGTAAACACTTTCACTTCAAGTAAACACTTTCACTTCAAGTAAACACTTTCACTTCAAGTAAACACTTTCACTTCAAGTAAACACTTTCACTTCAAGTAAACACTTTCACTTCAAGTAAACACTTTCACTTCAAGTAAACACTTTCACTTCAAGTAAACACTTTCACTTCAAGTAAACACTTTCACTTCAAGTAAACACTTTCACTTCAAGTAAACACTTTCACTTCAAGTAAACACTTTCACTTCAAGTAAACACTTTCACTTCAAGTAAACACTTTCACTTCAAGTAAACACTTTCACTTCAAGTAAACACTTTCACTTCAAGTAAACACTTTCACTTCAAGTAAACACTTTCACTTCAAGTAAACACTTTCACTTCAAGTAAACACTTTCACTTCAAGTAAACACTTTCACTTCAAGTAAACACTTTCACTTCAAGTAAACACTTTCACTTCAAGTAAACACTTTCACTTCAAGTAAACACTTTCACTTCAAGTAAACACTTTCACTTCAAGTAAACACTTTCACTTCAAGTAAACACTTTCACTTCAAGTAAACACTTTCACTTCAAGTAAACACTTTCACTTCAAGTAAACACTTTCACTTCAAGTAAACACTTTCACTTCAAGTAAACACTTTCACTTCAAGTAAACACTTTCACTTCAAGTAAACACTTTCACTTCAAGTAAACACTTTCACTTCAAGTAAACACTTTCACTTCAAGTAAACACTTTCACTTCAAGTAAACACTTTCACTTCAAGTAAACACTTTCACTTCAAGTAAACACTTTCACTTCAAGTAAACACTTTCACTTCAAGTAAACACTTTCACTTCAAGTAAACACTTTCACTTCAAGTAAACACTTTCACTTCAAGTAAACACTTTCACTTCAAGTAAACACTTTCACTTCAAGTAAACACTTTCACTTCAAGTAAACACTTTCACTTCAAGTAAACACTTTCACTTCAAGTAAACACTTTCACTTCAAGTAAACACTTTCACTTCAAGTAAACACTTTCACTTCAAGTAAACACTTTCACTTCAAGTAAACACTTTCACTTCAAGTAAACACTTTCACTTCAAGTAAACACTTTCACTTCAAGTAAACACTTTCACTTCAAGTAAACACTTTCACTTCAAGTAAACACTTTCACTTCAAGTAAACACTTTCACTTCAAGTAAACACTTTCACTTCAAGTAAACACTTTCACTTCAAGTAAACACTTTCACTTCAAGTAAACACTTTCACTTCAAGTAAACACTTTCACTTCAAGTAAACACTTTCACTTCAAGTAAACACTTTCACTTCAAGTAAACACTTTCACTTCAAGTAAACACTTTCACTTCAAGTAAACACTTTCACTTCAAGTAAACACTTTCACTTCAAGTAAACACTTTCACTTCAAGTAAACACTTTCACTTCAAGTAAACACTTTCACTTCAAGTAAACACTTTCACTTCAAGTAAACACTTTCACTTCAAGTAAACACTTTCACTTCAAGTAAACACTTTCACTTCAAGTAAACACTTTCACTTCAAGTAAACACTTTCACTTCAAGTAAACACTTTCACTTCAAGTAAACACTTTCACTTCAAGTAAACACTTTCACTTCAAGTAAACACTTTCACTTCAAGTAAACACTTTCACTTCAAGTAAACACTTTCACTTCAAGTAAACACTTTCACTTCAAGTAAACACTTTCACTTCAAGTAAACACTTTCACTTCAAGTAAACACTTTCACTTCAAGTAAACACTTTCACTTCAAGTAAACACTTTCACTTCAAGTAAACACTTTCACTTCAAGTAAACACTTTCACTTCAAGTAAACACTTTCACTTCAAGTAAACACTTTCACTTCAAGTAAACACTTTCACTTCAAGTAAACACTTTCACTTCAAGTAAACACTTTCACTTCAAGTAAACACTTTCACTTCAAGTAAACACTTTCACTTCAAGTAAACACTTTCACTTCAAGTAAACACTTTCACTTCAAGTAAACACTTTCACTTCAAGTAAACACTTTCACTTCAAGTAAACACTTTCACTTCAAGTAAACACTTTCACTTCAAGTAAACACTTTCACTTCAAGTAAACACTTTCACTTCAAGTAAACACTTTCACTTCAAGTAAACACTTTCACTTCAAGTAAACACTTTCACTTCAAGTAAACACTTTCACTTCAAGTAAACACTTTCACTTCAAGTAAACACTTTCACTTCAAGTAAACACTTTCACTTCAAGTAAACACTTTCACTTCAAGTAAACACTTTCACTTCAAGTAAACACTTTCACTTCAAGTAAACACTTTCACTTCAAGTAAACACTTTCACTTCAAGTAAACACTTTCACTTCAAGTAAACACTTTCACTTCAAGTAAACACTTTCACTTCAAGTAAACACTTTCACTTCAAGTAAACACTTTCACTTCAAGTAAACACTTTCACTTCAAGTAAACACTTTCACTTCAAGTAAACACTTTCACTTCAAGTAAACACTTTCACTTCAAGTAAACACTTTCACTTCAAGTAAACACTTTCACTTCAAGTAAACACTTTCACTTCAAGTAAACACTTTCACTTCAAGTAAACACTTTCACTTCAAGTAAACACTTTCACTTCAAGTAAACACTTTCACTTCAAGTAAACACTTTCACTTCAAGTAAACACTTTCACTTCAAGTAAACACTTTCACTTCAAGTAAACACTTTCACTTCAAGTAAACACTTTCACTTCAAGTAAACACTTTCACTTCAAGTAAACACTTTCACTTCAAGTAAACACTTTCACTTCAAGTAAACACTTTCACTTCAAGTAAACACTTTCACTTCAAGTAAACACTTTCACTTCAAGTAAACACTTTCACTTCAAGTAAACACTTTCACTTCAAGTAAACACTTTCACTTCAAGTAAACACTTTCACTTCAAGTAAACACTTTCACTTCAAGTAAACACTTTCACTTCAAGTAAACACTTTCACTTCAAGTAAACACTTTCACTTCAAGTAAACACTTTCACTTCAAGTAAACACTTTCACTTCAAGTAAACACTTTCACTTCAAGTAAACACTTTCACTTCAAGTAAACACTTTCACTTCAAGTAAACACTTTCACTTCAAGTAAACACTTTCACTTCAAGTAAACACTTTCACTTCAAGTAAACACTTTCACTTCAAGTAAACACTTTCACTTCAAGTAAACACTTTCACTTCAAGTAAACACTTTCACTTCAAGTAAACACTTTCACTTCAAGTAAACACTTTCACTTCAAGTAAACACTTTCACTTCAAGTAAACACTTTCACTTCAAGTAAACACTTTCACTTCAAGTAAACACTTTCACTTCAAGTAAACACTTTCACTTCAAGTAAACACTTTCACTTCAAGTAAACACTTTCACTTCAAGTAAACACTTTCACTTCAAGTAAACACTTTCACTTCAAGTAAACACTTTCACTTCAAGTAAACACTTTCACTTCAAGTAAACACTTTCACTTCAAGTAAACACTTTCACTTCAAGTAAACACTTTCACTTCAAGTAAACACTTTCACTTCAAGTAAACACTTTCACTTCAAGTAAACACTTTCACTTCAAGTAAACACTTTCACTTCAAGTAAACACTTTCACTTCAAGTAAACACTTTCACTTCAAGTAAACACTTTCACTTCAAGTAAACACTTTCACTTCAAGTAAACACTTTCACTTCAAGTAAACACTTTCACTTCAAGTAAACACTTTCACTTCAAGTAAACACTTTCACTTCAAGTAAACACTTTCACTTCAAGTAAACACTTTCACTTCAAGTAAACACTTTCACTTCAAGTAAACACTTTCACTTCAAGTAAACACTTTCACTTCAAGTAAACACTTTCACTTCAAGTAAACACTTTCACTTCAAGTAAACACTTTCACTTCAAGTAAACACTTTCACTTCAAGTAAACACTTTCACTTCAAGTAAACACTTTCACTTCAAGTAAACACTTTCACTTCAAGTAAACACTTTCACTTCAAGTAAACACTTTCACTTCAAGTAAACACTTTCACTTCAAGTAAACACTTTCACTTCAAGTAAACACTTTCACTTCAAGTAAACACTTTCACTTCAAGTAAACACTTTCACTTCAAGTAAACACTTTCACTTCAAGTAAACACTTTCACTTCAAGTAAACACTTTCACTTCAAGTAAACACTTTCACTTCAAGTAAACACTTTCACTTCAAGTAAACACTTTCACTTCAAGTAAACACTTTCACTTCAAGTAAACACTTTCACTTCAAGTAAACACTTTCACTTCAAGTAAACACTTTCACTTCAAGTAAACACTTGCAAACATTCAAAGATACTTCTTATGCTTGAATAAAAATGAAGTGAAGAGTGAAGTGTAGAGTTAAGTTGATTTGAATAAAACAAAGTGTTTACTTATGTTTGAAGTGAACACTTCATAATACACAAGTAAAGCTCAAAAGGATACTTTTTAAGTAAAATTCGTATATAAATTTGTATTCCATGGCTGGATGTTTTCTACTCATCTCCTTCCACCGTTGGGGAAATGGGTTGAATTTTTATGAACGTGGTCTGGGCAGTAAGACGGGACGCAGCAAACTTCGCCCTCAAATCATTGTTAACAACCTCGTTTATTGTTTTGGTTAGACAAATTCGTCTCTGTATAACAAATCCGAAAAAATGAGAGAAGATTTTCACTTTCAAATACTTCGACCTCTAGCGGCAAATTGTATAAGTGTAGATGGAGTACAGTCCCACAAATAAGCAGTCAGTTTTCCAGTACATACAGTACCCTATATGTAAAGATTCAGCTTAAACGAATTCAGATGAGGGAAAAGGGGAAGGTCATCAATCAAACAGGTTCTCTCTCTCTATTTCTAACCACGTAGGGGGACTCACTTGATCAGATGTGACTGGAAGTTAAATAGTTCGTAATTATCATTGATAGATGGTTTATTTTGACATAATGACGGATGAATAATAACTAATTTTTGAAGCCGCATAAATATAATATACATTTTGGTATAATATATACCAAATTATACATAGAATCCAAATTAAATTACACTTATAATACATTAAGGTTTTTCATAAGTTCTTTAACGCTGGGCAATATACTGCAATCTGAATGTTGACCGTTCAACATTCGCCATTCCATAAAGTTCTTCAACATATTGCTGACGACACTGCAGGCCGTGTTGCTGGTAACCATAGAGACCCTGGGGTTCTCCGCGATGGATACGCAGTTGGATACGACGTCGTAGACTATGGGGGCCACCACAGACTGGGCCTGGCCCTCTAGCGGAGGGGCGTTCCGCGTCAATTGCAGGATAAACAGCATCCGGTTCTTTATAACGATAGCGGCGGTCCCGGGAGCCGCTATGGGTGGCGCGTTAGGCGGCACTGTGAGGCACCACTTGACCTGCCACTTAACGTTGGTAACACTGGTCGGCATCAGTTCCATACGCATTATCTGAATGCAATCCTTGAGAACTTTAACAGGAGCTGCTAGGAGTCTAGCGAAGCTAGTTAGTGCATTAGTTTTGAAAGGTGGACAAGCAACTTTTGTAATGAAGAATTTTTGAACGATTTGCAGTTCTTCTGATGACCAAAGATCAGTATATTCCGGCAAAGAATTAACTCTCATTACCAAACACTGCATGTTAGACGGTGAAAGTGCCACACGACACTGAAGAGTCTCAACCTTAAATTGTATGACTTCCTTCTCGTTTGGAGTTTGAACATAAATTAAGCTATCTTCAGTTCGTATAACGTGCGTCAGATGGCGCCGTATAAACAAGCTGCCCAAGAATCGTTCTAGAGGTCGACACAAGTAGGTCCCGGTCACTGCTAGGGTGTCCGAGGGGGTGCAGGGTGTTAGGAGTGTGTGGAAGGATTCGTGGGACATCAGAGTGGGTATGGTGGAGGGGACACTGCGTTGAGGGGGCCAGCGCGGCGGGGGGCGGGCTGGACTCTGTACCGACGGGCTGAAGTCTGGCGGCCCCCCGCTTACACGGGGGCTCCGGGGTTTAGGGGGATGGGGGCTGCGATCCGGGGGGAACCCGCCCCCGGGATAGGGGCTCCTGTCCAAAAAGGCTCCCGCCATGTAGGGACTCCTCTCGGGGAGGGCTCCCCCTGGCGGGAAGGGGCTGCGATCCACCACAGGGGGACCACCGGGGGGGAAGGGGCTGCGGTCCACCACAGGGGGACCACCGGGAGGGAAGGGGCTGCGGTCCACCATAGAGGGGGGAGGGGCGACCATGGGGGAGGGAAAGGGGTTGGCGGGGGGTCCCGGGAGGGGGCTGGAGAAGTTACCTGGGCTGGGCTGGGCCGAGCCGCTGGGTGTGTGAGCCGTGTACCCGGGCCAGCACCCACCGGGACCCACAGGGGTGGCCTCGGATACCGGGGCCGGGGAACTCAGACTCACGGGGGCCGGACTAGGGGCCACCAGTGCCGTGGGCGCCGCTAGAGGCGTCCTGGCCCCGGGGTAGGGACTCGCCGGGGTCGCGGGGTTGCTAAGCAACCCGCAGCGAGGTGACCCCGGTTGCCGTGGTCCATCCACCGAGAGACTGCGCGCCATTAGCGGACGGTAGCGAGACACCATATCGGCGGTGTCGACGGCCGTGGGCCCATCGTCGGCTGCCCGGCGTCTCTTAATATCCGCCTCGTCGACAAAAAACGAAAGGAATTGTTTGAGTCCGGGACATGGGCTGACGTCACACAGAATCCTATTGGACTCGAACAAACTGTAAGCGCCGTCTCTAATAGCAACGAGACCCCGCATGCTGCAGTATATATCAAGGCAGTAGAGATTGCGGTAGATGACCCGGATGTGACCACTGGACTGGGGGAGTATCGAGAAGTTCTGCAACGGGAGTGACGGTTTGCTAACCAGCCCGAGCACCGGCATACTCGGGAGTTTAGCGATGGCTTGCAACGGACTCTGCGTCTCAGTTAGAACCAACAGCAACCGCATTAAACTCTTATGTTGATTCAACTCAGTTTGGAGTTGCTGAAGGACCAAGGTGTGGGCGTTGGCCGAACTGTTGGAGCCGACGATCGCCAGATTGATAATAAAACGACGATGTTTTGGGTTGTATGAAATAGCCACAGAACTGGATTTATTTTGTCCGTAATGAATATATACTGTTTTGTAGTTGTATTCGTGGATGCTGAATATATGGGAATAGGGTTTACTTTGGGCGGCAAAGTCACGGACCAGTATGTAGAGCATGGATATGGACTCCCAGTCCTGGAGGAAGTCCTGGACGACGCCCTCCATGCGGGCGCTACTCGGGATGTCGTACAAGAGGTGAGTGGAAACCGGGAAGCATTTGGGAGCCGTTGGGGAGTTCCGGTTGCTACCGGTAGGTTGGGCGATGGGGGAAGCTGATTGGCCGTCGGGTTGTGGGACTGGGTCACTGGGGGAGATCGATTGGTCAGCAGGGGCCACGGCGGAGGAAGGGAATAGCTGTCCGTCCGTGAGGGATTGGCTGATATTCTGTCTAGACGATGGGAACAGCTGTTCGTCGTTTAGGGAGCATTCTTTGGCTTCCGATTGGGCCGGAGGTTGGTCGTCTGTCTGGGACGACGGATCTACTATCCTTTGTGGAGTCGGTGGGGGCGAATCTACGGCCATTGGCTCGGGTTCGGCACTGACGGGCGGGTCTATACGGGTCGTCGTGGAGGGAGGATCCCGTACCGAGGATATCGGAGTGTCAGCGGCGGCGAGCGGATGCGCGCGGAACCTCAACTCAACCGACCAGCACTGCTGCGGTTTATTGTGCAGACGGAGGTTGCAATGCAGCAACTCGTGTTGCAATACGCGGTTATCGACGGGCGACACGAGATCGATATCGCGAAGTCGAGTGATCGCGACGTTGCAATACGTATCGGTGAGGTCGTCGCTGCACAGCTGGTAGGGTAAGTCCTTATTGGTGAGCTCATCGGCGAGATGAACGTAAAGGAGACGCGAATCGCATTGGATAACCAACTCAATAAGGTCCGGGATTGGTAGAAACCCTTCCCCGCTGCCTCCTAAACAACCACTGCTAGCCAATAGGGTGGAGGCGGGTGATACTTTGTTACATGAGTCAACGGGTATAAGTTTCACCGAGGGTGGACAGAGTTTGAGTAACGCCAACGGGATCAGCAAGGATGTCCTCTCGTCCACGTCGGGTTTAGTGTGGACGATATAGTAGGAGTAGAGAATCTCTGGTCCGTTCTCCGATAGTTCCACGATCAGATAGTAAGACGAGGCGCGAACCAGTTTAATAAATACTTTGTTGTTGTTTAGTTTATTGATGGGGTGGTCTAGGACCGGTTTTAGCGGAAGGTTATTGAGGACGACAACCGGTAGGTGTTGCACGCTAGATTGTATGCGACTGAGAGTCAGGCTTGTTCGGATCCGGGATACCAGAGGAGGGAACTCGCCACTACCAGAGTTCAAACAATTTTCTAACTCCTCTATAACCGCGTCGCTAAGTTGCGGGGCGTTACAGGTAAAGAGGCCGGTCTGCAGGTCCACTGAGACACCTAGGGTCTCCAGGTCGGAGGAAGGGAAGAGGCACTCGATAGTAAGGAGAGCAGGGTTGAGCGACACCCGGGAAACAACATCCGGAGATAGTTTGTTAAGATGTTCTTTGAGTTCGTTTAGTAGTTGAATCGACCGGGATTGGGTCGTTAGAACCAGTAAACATTCCAACGACAGGTTGTTAGACAATCCGAATTTACTTAACCCGGACTCCGACAGCGGGGGCGAGTGAGTCACCTGTAGAGGTAACGACGTGTCCGTCGCTGATTGGCTCACCGTTATAGTGTATTGTTTCAGCGAATTGGGGGCCCATAGAACCGGCTTCTTCTCACGTGATTTCTCGCGCCAATAAGATACTTTCAACATGACCCCGGGGATGTAGCCTTCTAGAACGATCGCCTGTCCCCACAAGGTCAAGGAAAGTCGTTGAGCCTGGAAACGGAGCACTTCCAGTTGCAAACATTGACAGAACCAGTGTAGACTGGTGTATAAAGACTCCAGCGGCCTCTTACTCTCCACTAACTGCGTCTGGATTAGATCGTGGATGTACTTAACCTGCAACGGATGAACTAAAGCATCGCCTTCTCCGGTTATTTTATCTTTCACTAGAATATCGATCCACAACAACCTCCATGGCATGTTAATTTCGTCTCCCATAAGTGTTAGCGTCGCCTTAAACTCATCGTCCACAATGAGAGTAACTTTCCCGCCGTCGATTCGCAGATTGGACAGCTGGGGAGGGATGTCTGACGTCACTATTCTGTATTGAATAACCTGATCTAAACGCTTGAGGACGGTCTCTCTCTCGTCCACTGCTATCGGGTCATCCGGTAGTATCTTCTCTCTGATACACATAGGGAGTCGCGGGAATGATTTAGTGGTTAAAACATCGACCGCTGTGCTGACAGAAAACGCAGGGAGTTTAGCTTTTGGAAGAATTTCCCGGGACAGAATAGCAAGACGGTCTGCGGTGTCCACCAGCAGATGCGCCTGGTAGTCCAAGAAGGAAGCGATGGCCCGACATTTATCGACTTTACCGGCGCTGTTGACCCACTTAACCAGCGCCAACAGTCGTATAAACTGCTGGCGGGTTCGAGCTGCGAACTGAACGATCTTTATTTTCCGCTCCAAGTCTGTGTTCCTCGGTAGCAGCTCTGCCAGTAGCGTTAGTTCGTGGTATGTCTTTTGCACCGCAAAATCTAACAAAGTCTCTAAAGATATCATGTTATGATTCGATGTTGAAGATGTGGCCATAATTTTGAAATCTGTTTGGTAGTTAAACAGTTAAAGTTTAGTTAGTACTGCAACAGTTGACAGTGTAATACGTAGTTGGTAGTACCGGCCGGTATATCAGTATATCGCTGTACAGCTGTAGTACGTACCGTACACCATGACGAATATGTAGACTGTAGTACAGTAGTACAGTCAGTCAGACAGTCTGACAGTATAGTCAGTATAGTCAGACAATCTGACAGTATAGGCTCTATACTGACTGTTGGTAAATACTAAAATGTAGAATGATCTAGAACTAGAATGACTAAATAAAATAGTCAGATAGTAGAATGAGCTATTTTGTACGGTGGTGATTTCCGGCCATTTACTACTTTTTTAGTATTTTTTTTTTCATTTTTTTCAAAAGTAGTTTTTTCATTTTTTTCGAAACTGGAATTATTACATTTTTTTCAGGAACGACCTATTCGTTACTGACAGGCACGTAAACAAAACAAATACAGTAATACAGTAATATGCCTACTACCAGACCGGAACACAGCAATAATGGCACAGTGAAAAGGGCCTAGTCCCACTGATGTACTGTACATTACCACATTACTCTACAGCATTTGAATAGAAAATGAAACGGAAAGCCTGAAATCTCTACATAAAGAATGAAAAAAATTTTCTAAAAAAATGAAAAAAATCCTTAATCCTTGAAAAAAATGAAAAAAATACTTTCAAAAAAATGAAAAAAATACTTCTTTTGAAAAAAATGAAAAAAATACTTACTTTCGAAAAAAAAAAGAAAAAGGCACTTACTTTTGAAAATAATGAAAAAAATACTTTCAAAAAAATGAAAAAAATACTTACTTTTGAAAAAAATGAAAAAAATACTTACTTTCGAAAAAAAATAAAAAAAATAGTCGATAAAGTTAGTAAATGGCCGGAAATCACCACCGTACAGAGGCGGGATTTCCTAACCAAAACAATAAACGATCATTTAACTAATTGAGGGAAAGGAGCAGGTTACAGAGGCGGGATTTTCTAACCAAAACAATAAAGGATCACTTAACTAATTGAGGGAAAGGAGCATGTTACAGAGGCGGGATTTTCTAACCAAAACAATAAACGATCATTTAACTAATTGAGGGAAAGGGGCAAGTTACAGAGGCGGGATTTTCTAACCAAAACAATAAACAGTCACTTTACAAAATGAAGGAAAGGAGCAGGTTACAGAGGCGGGCCTTTCTAACCAAAACAATAAACGGTCACTTTACCAAATCAGGGAAAGGAGCGTTACAGAGGCGGGATTTTCTAACCAAAACAACCGGTCAGCCGGTAGGCCAGTACCGTATTTAAATGGTAGGCTACACAGTAGGCCTATAGCAGTACCGGTGCCGGTACCGGAATTAAAATACCTGCTTTATACCTACATCTGTACATGGAATACTGCAAAATAGTGCTCTATATACTAATACCGGTACTGATAGCCAGCCTGAGAGAACAGCAGTAGAGAAACCGGTAGCATGGAACCTAACGGTAAATTTCTGGAGGACATAAAAAGTAAAAAAAAAACTAATACCGGTACTGAAAGCCCGAGAGAACAGCATAGTAGAGAAACCGGTAGTATGGAACCTAACGGTAAATTTCTGGAGGACATAAAAAGTCAAAAAAAGGACATCATGAGTGATTTAAACGGACAATAAAAATTATTGCGTTTAATAAATAGTCAGATAGTAGAATGAGCTAGAATGACCTATTTTGGAAGAAGAATGTGCTACTGTAGAATCACCTATTTAATAAATAGTCAGATATTAGAATGAGCTAGAATGACCTATTTTGGAAGAAGAATGTGCTACTGTAGAATCACCTATTTAATAAATAGTCAGATAGTTGAATGAGCTAGAATGACCTATTTTGGAAGAAGAATGTGCTACTGTAGAATGACCTATTAATAAATAGTCAGATAGTTGAATGAGCTAGAATGACCTATTTTGGAAGAAGAATGTGCTACTGTAGAATGACCTATTAATAAATAGCCAGATAGTAGAATGAGCTAGAATGACCTATTTTGGAAGAAGAATGTGCTACTGTAGAATCACCTATTTAATAAATAGTCAGATAGTTGAATGAGCTAGAATGACCTATTTTGGAAGAAGAATGTGCTACTGTATAGTGACCTATTTATTAAATAGTCAGATAGTAGAATGAGCTAGAATGACCTATTTTGGAAGAAGAATGTGCTACTGTAGAATGACCTATTAATAAATAGTCAGATAGTAGAATGAGCTAGAATAACCTATTTTGGAAGAAGAATGTGCTACTGTAGAATGACCTATTAATAAATAGTCAGATAGTAGAATGAGCTAGAATAACCTATTTTGGAAGAAGAATGTGCTACTGTAGAATGACCTATTAATAAATAGTCAGATAGTAGAATGAGCTAGAATAACCTATTTTGGAAGAAGAATGTGCTACTGTAGAATGACCTATTAATAAATAGTCAGATAGTAGAATGAGCTAGAATAACCTATTTTGGAAGAAGAATGTGCTACTGTAGAATGACCTATTAATAAATAGTCAGATAGTAGAATGAGCTAGAATAACCTATTTTGGAAGAAGAATGTGCTACTGTAGAATGACCTATTAATAAAGAATGTGCTACTGTAGAATGACCTATTAATAAATAGTCAGATAGTAGAATGAGCTAGAATAACCTATTTTGGAAGAAGAATGTGCTACTGTAGAATGACCTATTTAATAAATAGTCAGATAGTAGAATGAGCTAGAATGACCTATTAATAAATAGTCAGATAGTAGAATGAGCTAGAATGACCTATTTTGGAAGAAGAATGTGCTACTGTAGAATCACCTATTTTGGAAGAAGAATGTGCTACTGTAGAATGACCTATTTAATAAATAGTCAGATAGTATAATGAGCTAGAATGACCTATTTTGGAAGAAGAATGTGCTACTGTAGAATGACCTATTAATAAATAGTCAGATAGTAGAATGAGCTAGAATAACCTATTTTGGAAGAAGAATGTGCTACTGTAGAATGACCTATTAATAAATAGTCAGATAGTAGAATGAGCTAGAATGACCTATTTTGGAAGAAGAATGTGCTACTGTAGAATCACCTATTAATAAATAGTCAGATAGTAGAATGAGCTAGAATGACCTATTTTGGAAGAAGAATGTGCTACTGTAGAATGACCTATTGAATAAATAGTCAGATAGTAGAATGAGCTAGAATGACCTATTTTGGAAGAAGAATGTGCTACTGTAGAATCACCTATTTAATAAATAGTCAGATAGTATAATGAGCTAGAATGACCTATTTTGGAAGAAGAATGTGCTACTGTAGAATGACCTATTAATAAATAGTCAGATAGTAGAATGAGCTAGAATGACCTATTTTGGAAGAAGAATGTGCTACTGTAGAATCACCTATTAATAAATAGTCAGATAGTAGAATGAGCTAGAATGACCTATTTTGGAAGAAGAATGTGCTACTGTAGAATCACCTATTTAATAAATAGTCAGATAGTTGAATGAGCTAGAATGACCTATTTTGGAAGAAGAATGTGCTACTGTAGAATGACCTATTAATAAATAGTCAGATAGTAGAATGAGCTAGAATGACCTATTTTGGAAGAAGAATGTGCTACTGTAGAATCACCTATTTAATAAATAGTAAGATAGTTGAATGAGCTAGAATGACCTATTTTGGAAGAAGAATGTGCTACTGTAGAATGACCTATTAATAAATAGTCAGATAGTAGAATGAGCTAGAATGACCTATTTAGGAAGAAGAATGTGCTACTGTAGAATCACCTATTTAATAAATAGTCAGATAGTTGAATGAGCTAGAATGACCTATTTTGGAAGAAGAATGTGCTACTGTAGAATGACCTATTAATAAATAGTCAGGTAGTAGAATGAGCTAGAATGACCTATTTTGGAAGAAGAATGTGCTACTGTAGAATCACCTATTTAATAAATAGTCAGATAGTTGAATGAGCTAGAATGACCTATTTTGGAAGAAGAATGTGCTACTGTAGAATCACCTATTTAATAAATAGTAAGATAGTTGAATGAGCTAGAATGACCTATTTTGGAAGAAGAATGTGCTACTGTAGAATGACCTATTAATAAATAGACAGATAGTAGAATGAGCTAGAATGACCTATTTTGGAAGAAGAATGTGCTACTGTAGAATCACCTATTTAATAAATAGTAAGATAGTTGAATGAGCTAGAATGACCTATTTTGGAAGAAGAATGTGCTACTGTGGAATCACCTTAATAAATAGTCAGATAGTAGAATGAGCTAGAATGACCTATTTTGGAAGAAGAATGTGCTACTGTAGAATGACCTATTTAATAAGTAGTCAGATAGTTGAATGAGCTAGAATGACCTATTTTGGAAGAAGAATGTGCTACTGTAGAATCACCTATTAATAAATAGTCAGATAGTAGAATGAGCTAGAATGACCTATTTTGGAAGAAGAATGTGCTACTGTAGAATCACCTATTAATAAATAGTCAGATAGTAGAATGAGCTAGAATGACCTATTAGGGAAGAAGAATGTGCTACTGTAGAATGACCTATTTAATAAATAGTCAGATAGTTGAATGAGCTAGAATGACCTATTTTGGAAGAAGAATGTGCTACTGTAGAATCACCTATTAATAAATAGTCAGATAGTATAATGAGCTAGAATGACCTATTTTGGAAGAAGAATGTGCTACTGTAGAATCACCTATTAATAAATAGTCAGATAGTAGAATGAGCTAGAATGACCTATTTTGGAAGAAGAATGTGCTACTGTAGAATCACCTATTTAATAAATAGTCAGATAGTAGAATGAGCTAGAATGACCTATTTAATAAATAGTCAGATAGTTGAATGAGCTAGAATGACCTATTTTGGATGAAGAATGTGCTACTGTAGAATCACCTATTAATAAATAGTCAGATAGTAGAATGAGCTAAAATGACCTATTTTGGAAGAAGAATGTGCTACTGTAGAGTGACCTATTAATAAATAGTCAGATAGTATAATGAGCTAGAATGACCTATTTTGGAAGAAGAATGTGCTACTGTAGAATCACCTATTTAATAAATAGTCAGATAGTAGAATGAGCTAGAATAACCTATTTTGGAAGAAGAATGTGCTACTGTAGAATCACCTATTTAATAAATAGTCAGATAGTAGAATGAGCTAGAATGACCTATTTTGGAAGAAGAATGTGCTACTGTAGAATCACCTATTAATAAATAGTCAGATAGTAGAATGAGCTAGAATAACCTATTTTGGAAGAAGAATGTGCTACTGTAGAATCACCTATTTAATAAATAGTCAGATAGTTGAATGAGCTAGAATGACCTATAAATAAATAGTCAGATAGTAGAATGAGCTAGAATGACCTATTTTGGAAGACGAATGTGCTACTGTAGAATGACCTATTAATAAATAGTCAGATAGTTGAATGAGCTAGAATGACCTATTAATAAATAGTCAGATAGTAGAATGAGCTAGAATGACCTATTTTGGAAGAAGAATGTGCTACTGTAGAATCACCTATTAATAAATAGTCAGATAGTAGAATGAGCTAGAATGACCTATTTTGGAAGAAGAATGTGCTACTGTAGAATCACCTATTTAATAAATAGTCAGATAGTATAATGAGCTAGAATGACCTATTTTGGAAGAAGAATGTGCTACTGTAGAATGACCTATTAATAAATAGTCAGATAGTAGAATGAGCTAGAATGACCTATTTTGGAAGAAGAATGTGCTACTGTAGAATCACCTATTTAATAAATAGTCAGATAGTAGAATGAGCTAGAATGACCTATTTTGGAAGAAGAATGTGCTACTGTAGAATCACCTATTTAATAAATAGTCAGATAGTTGAATGAGCTAGAATGACCTATTTTGGAAGAAGAATGTGCTACTGTAGAATGACCTATTAATAAATAGTCAGATAGTTGAATGAGCTAGAATGACCTATTTTGGAAGAAGAATGTGCTACTGTAGAATGACCTATTAATAAATAGCCAGATAGTAGAATGAGCTAGAATGACCTATTTTGGAAGAAGAATGTGCTACTGTAGAATCACCTATTTAATAAATAGTCAGATAGTTGAATGAGCTAGAATGACCAATTTTGGAAGAAGAATGTGCTACTGTATAGTGACCTATTTAATAAATAGTCAGATAGTAGAATGAGCTAGAATGACCTATTTTGGAAGAAGAATGTGCTACTGTAGAATGACCTATTGTTGCCGTT
>JAUCBJ010006813.1:0-22814 GCA_032718475.1 Nemertoderma westbladi | reverse complement strand
CTAATGCCAACCTCAAACTTTCCTTGCTGCATGTAGGAGAATCACACCGAATATCTGCTGTTTCTTCAAAACCTCTGGCACACAACCTTGCCTTAATTGATTTCTTTCCTTTTATGTCCTTCTCTGTAATAACCCATTTCACCGAAATGCATTCCTGTCCAATATCTTCTACCTCTGAAAACACTCCATTTATTTTCCAATTATCAATTTCTTTTTCTTTGGCTCTTATCAACTCTAATTCAGTATAACAGTGACTAAATCCTATTACCACTGGGGTGTTTAGACCATTAGCAGCATGTTATTATGTTATATGTAGTTATGAAATTCGCGAACGAAATTGCAGAGGGGTCTGTCACGGCTGTACACTGTACAGTAGCCATCCTATCATAAATAAACTCAATTCCATTTCCAGTCATTTTATTACACTGCCTTCTTCCAAATTGCCTTTAGCCAGAGGAAACATTCATAGCATTGCTTAAGCCCAATCAGCCGAGGGAATCCCAGATAAAATACAAATAACAACTGTTTGACCTGCAATGCACTGAATTCACCCCCAGGCCTATTATCACTCATATAGATTATCGTTTATCGCGAACAATGTATATATATTAGGTATATGGTCCATTTTAGCTTTAGGCCACGTGTTTTTTGTAGAGTTTATTTAATTATTTATCACTGTTTTATACGCTGCTAAGAATTCGTATTTGTATTTGTCGAGCGAGCCACGAAGTAAGCCATGCCTTAGCATATGGGTGCCATTAACGAGTTGTCTGTCGTCATCGTCGTCTTTCCATCGTCGTCATCGTCGTAAATTTTAGATTGCTAATAACTTGGTTATTCCTTGATGAAATTAAATGAAACTTGGTACGTATGTAGTCCGGAAAAAGTTTAGAAAGAATCGGAAGTTTGGTAAAAAACGAACGAACGTAGCTAGTTTACTTTTGATACGAGTATCCATCTGCCATAAATAAGCAGTTACTCTCACAGTTTCGAGACTTTGCATAGTTATAAAGGTCGTTAGTCTCCGTTTAGGAAAATTATTTTAAGACAAAACAAGACAAGCGCGACGAGGCTAATGTAGGATAAGAGTATTTTAAAACTAAAAATGTCATACTTAACTTAAATAGCCATAGTTAGAAGGTTTACAAAAGACATTTAATGTGTGTAAGGGCAAACTGAAATGGATCTTTGTTTTTAAAACTAGTTTATCACAAACTGATAGCATCGCCTTCACTCATACATTTTTTGGGAAAGACGGTTTTCGTATATCTAATAGAGATTAGTATAATGTACTTTCTAATATAGGCTCTCTTGCTGCGTGAAGGCCCCACGAACGTGTTATAGACAGACATACTGTAAATAATCTTCATGTTTTTTACTTATGTTTTCTCTTTATCAAAGTTGAAGCTATCTACAGTGTCCCAGTCTCAGGCCTGTAGATAGCTTAGTAACAATACGCGATGATGCTGCGTCATATTACAGTTCACCAAACCCAAGACTTGGCCTCAGTCGTCACATGGTGTTCTTGTACCCTATACATGTGCAGACAAAAAATAAATACAGTGATATTAATTAATGTATAATGAATTAAAATAATTAGTTAAATTGGATATTTCATTGTTTTGTTTCAATTGAATCTTGGTTGCATTTGTATCTTATAGTAAGCTTTATTGTATCTAATAAAGTCCTCCAACAATGAGACAAATAATGGCCTCAACCAAATCCCAAGTTGGTGTGACGTTGTTTGAGCCGCTAACCAATGAGGTTTCAGTGTACTCCTCTGTGGTCGTGGATTGGCTATTGACGACCCTCTCTTTCCAAACAGCTGGAGGACACGAGCTGTTACCGCAACAACGATACTGGCAAGCTTCGTGAGTTACCGCAGCATCCGTTTTCAGCCAGTTCACAAGAACTAACAGTCTCACCTCAGGATCCTCTCTATTCTCTACAGCCACATCAGGTAGAACAACCTGCATGTAGTAAGTACAGCCATCTTCGATGAGAGGAACGCAGCGATCACGCAAGAAAGTACAAGACGAAAGCTGAAAATCAATGGTTGCTTCGCTGCCCTCATACCCCTCTGGTTGCGCAGAGCCGGTGTAGGATAGCACAAAGCATTCCCCAGTGCAACGGGGCTCAATGTATGTATCGTTGAAACTGTGCTGGTTACTTTTATCAAACGCATTTAATTTATCTTGGACATATTTTTTTAAGGCTTGGTTGTCAGATGAAACCCACCATTGATATCCTATTGGACAGCTAAATGCGGAAAAGGCCATTGTTGCTTGGAATGAAAGCAATAGAGTGGAGATAAGTTGCATCTTATAAGTTGATAGTGTTTTCGCTTGGATTATATTATTGTATATAAGTTTATAAAACAGAGGAATTTTTATTAATGACGGCTGGTAGATAATCAGTTATAAAAATATTTTTGTATTAATGACAAAACTCTAAAACATTAATAATTAAAATAACAATAATAGGCCTACAATCACTAAGTCTTACAATAAACACGTCGGGGGGACTGGAGAGGGGATAAAGTAACTAGGATTGCATAAAGTAACGTTTTATTATTGTTAATGTTAATGTTATTATTATTGTTATTACATGTTATTATATATGTTATGTTTTTATTATTGTTATATAATAATTACTATTGTTATTGTTAACCTAACACCATCGCTTTCGTTGACACGGCATTTGGTAAATCTAACCTCCAAGGCACTTAAAGGTATACTAAAACATACACTTGATCAAAAAACCCACACATCCACTCCCGTTTTAGATATAAAAGTTAAATCATCATAACATAACGTATGCATTATAAACTCTTCAGCACACTGCACTGCATTTTAACTATACTATGGCTAGTTATATATTGGCTTCAGACACCAACGTTTCAGCACCTACTCCAATGCCCAGCGAACATTCAACCTCTACACAAGTGGGTGCCAGTTCCCAAGAAGGTCAACCTAACACTCTATGGTTCTTTACAGGGAATCTCATTGATCTCGATTACTGCAAATCTATAGAGTAAAACATAATTCTATTAATTCGCAGCAGAGAAGCATAATTTAATTGATATCAAAAAAAAAGAGACAACAGAAAAAGGCAACAGAGACAGCATCTGGCTGTTTTCTTTGTTGACTTCTTCAAGGCCTTTGATTCAGTCTCTCGCTCACGTAAGTTCAGCATACTTTCATTATATGGATTCCTGGTGAAATTATTGCAGCAATTAGATAATTATACGATGGTTTGACGACATTTGTGTCTACTGTTGTGTTGACGGTGACACAGAATCATTCGAAGTGTTATGACGAGTCTTCCAGGGAGTCACACTTGAACCATTCTCATCAATATTTGTGGTGGATTATATTCTACTCATGCATGTCCTTAGATGATCATAATGATGATGGGGTGATGGTAACTCCATCTACTGGGTCCAGAAGTCGTCAGAAGTACAGCCAAGTACCTAACTGTTCTTGGTCATGACTTAGAAGTACTCCAAGAATCACTAGAGGGAGCCCAATGCAACGGCTTCTTAGCTCATTAGAACAGGCTGCATGTAGTGTTGGTATTTTTGTTAACTCAATGAAGACCAACATTATTGACAGTCCTCTGAAAATTCCTGATCGTATGAGCTTAACCTCAAAGGATGGTATTCTTGAGCATGTGGATGACTTCTGTTACCGGATCCGGAAGTCAGGTGAGGTCAGGTCTGATGTGAGTTGATGTGTGACGGTGAGGCAGGAGTTCCAGAACTCCTCTATGGGATTCAATGCTGGGGGCTAACAGGCGACGACACCAAATCTCTGGATGGCACATTCACAAGAATGCTACAATGCACTATCTATAAGCCAGACACCATAAGCCGATGACAGCAGGCAATCATCCCAGGCATGGAAATCGATCAAATTGCTGACTGGGCGGAAAAGACAACCAACCACCAAGGAAGGTTAAGGCAGACACACTCTCTCATTCACAGACTGATTGTTAAAGTTAAGTTAGACTATTAATTAAATTAAAATAAGTTAAAGTTAAAATAATAACACAGACTGTAATTAATGTGTATATTATTATTATGTAAAGTGTTTTTATATACAATCACGATTCAAAATATCTATAATTATCTTTAATTATATATCACCAAATTTGAAAATAGTACCAAATTGCGTCAGTTATCTGTGATATAAAAACTCTATTTTGAAAAAATTGGAGTTTGCATCTTTGAAATTTTTCTAAAAATAACAAACAATAACTTGCTAGTAACGGTAACAGTATAGCTTCTTTATTACTCAGAACATCATGGGTTGTTTGTGTCCCCCCTACTGTGGCCAGTGTAGCTTACGTACAATAGGTGGTAGAATAATATACATATTCAACATAGTGTTGGTATAATACTGTGTTTCGTTTGTTTGTATGTGTAAGGGAACCAAGCTATGTACTGTATGGAGCAACAACCTTTAGCAAAGGGAATACACTATTCTACGAACATGATGTTAAACAAATTATTTTACATTAGTGGTTATCGATCGACATAACACTCGACAAGATGAGTTCAGCAACCTGAATATGGCGAATGTTCACGAAAATTCTGCGAAAGTGTTGAAATTATTAACGAATGTTCAACAACTGCATTTCTAACCATATCGGAGTGTTTGAAGGTACTAAGGTAATAATTTCGCGCCATAAAATGACCATAAATGTAAATAATATACTTACAGTACAAATAGACTTTCAACCCATTTTTTAGCCTAATAACTTTAGTTATTAGTTACCACTTTAGTTACACTTTATTTTTTGAAAAAATGAAGCTGAATATATCAATAATTCAATATAACAACTGGAGACGGGCATAGTGGCCCGTGAAGCAAGTCGTAGGAGGCAGTATGAGTCAAGTATAAGCTTTTTGTTCTGTCTGATAATAAATTAGTGTGAGGGTAGTCCCGGTGGTGTATGATAAATTTTCTACGTATTTCAGCCTTCCGGCCGTTTTCCGGAATTATTAAATAAAACACATTACATAATGTGTGGCGTGAATGGTGTCGTGTGTGGCGGGGATGTTGATGCAAGTATGAACGTGGCTGTTTTAGATTACTTATTTTACTAATTTTTAAGCTCAAAACACCATTTTTATTGATAAAGTTGGTTACGTTATAATGTCGGTTATATATATATATATATATAAAAAAGGACAGCAGAAACGAATGGGGTGAACCCAACCCCGGAGCTGTGACACTCCTCGGCTTGGGCCACGATCTTACGCTCCAGTGAGGGCATGTCCAGGTTTGCTGGGTGGTGGGGATAGAAAGAGCGGAGGTTGATATCGGTGTTCGGGCACTCCCCCCCCCCCCCCCCCCCCGGACACTTCCCCCCGGAAAGCTCCCCCCCGCTCAAGTAGGAAACTTCCCCCCGGACACTTCCCCCCCCAGACACTTCCCCCCCCCCGCGGACACTTCCCCCTCGACTGTTCTTAACTTCGCACATTCGTAGTTTTCATTTTGTAAGGTAAACGGACCGCTTGTATACAGATAAGTTGTATCCAATTTTCCTTTCGTAGCTCAGAAAGTGATCTTTTGCATCCCGATTTTACATTTTATATTCAAGTTTTATTTATGGGTTTTATCAATGCAATTACATCGTATTGTTTGCTAATCTTTAAACAATTAATTATATTAGATGACCTATAAATTCCATCCCCGGAATGATATACTGTTTTTATTAACTATAGAATTATAATAATTAATTGTTTTAATTATAAGTATTATTATGTAATAGTCTTCTTCAAATTGTAGCAGATGGGGATGAATATTATTGTAGCAATCAAAATTATACCTCTCCAGGGTAAAATCGACATGCGTCGACCTGTATTCTGTGTTCAGCATTACATATTGATATATATATATTACTACTATACATACTATATAGATATTATACACACTACATATTAAGGGGGGGGTACACCCCCCTATGGACCTTTTTTGCAAATGGCTATAATTTCTGCTTGTGTTTAATTTTGTATATTTTATACCTTTCGGGGGATTAACATATGGCCAAAGATTGGGTTCAAAAAAAAAATTTTCAAATGTGCGTAGCCCTCTAGCGGCCACCAGCGAAATTGTTAATTTCACTAAAAACACTACTAGTCTCACAATTTTGGGCGAAAATTTTCGAAACTTGGTTTTTCTGAATCAGCATCCTCGGCTCCACAAAACTTATCGGTTACATTTTTTATTTAGGTCTTAAATATTTTTTAAATATTATTAACTAATATTAATTATTACTTAATAGATATTAACTAATTTCAAGAAATTAATATGGCACAATTCAAAATTCTAACCGATAACTTTTGATCAAAACCCGAAAAGAAATCAAACAAAAAAAAAATTTCGAAGATTGGTTAAGAAATGGCTGAGTAGTAGTATTTTGAATGTGAAAAATACAATTCCGAGATAAACGCATTTAAAGTTTAACCCTATTAAACCCGGGGGGGGGTCAATATGACCCCTCCCATGGTTTTTTTATTATAATTCTGAAACAAACGCAGTTGGGAATCTGAAATTTTATGACTTTTCCTAAAAATCTATTGTCTTCCTAGTAGTGAAAACCGTTTTCAAAAATATTGGGTACTTTTCGAGTTATAGCACCATTTTTTAACCCTACTTTTGGCACTTTTTTTGAGACGTTTTTTGAAAATTACATTTCATTAAATATGAATTGTAACATCTCTATTTTTGATTTACACCGGTTTTTTGGTGTTAGAAATTTGATGGAATACGTATCAATTGATTTAGAAATTTCAAACTTGTATTTTTCGGCGGGTACCAAATTTTGGTGCCAGCACCAAATTTTGAAATAAGTCAATTTTGTAAATTGAACGTTTGAAACTTGTTTTTTACGCAATTGGGGTTTTTTGGGTTTCTGGATTCGATGAAATATATACGAGTTGCACCAAGCGTATCAAACTTG
This sequence comes from Nemertoderma westbladi, assembly GCA_032718475.1. Classification (NCBI taxonomy): domain Eukaryota; kingdom Metazoa; phylum Xenacoelomorpha; order Nemertodermatida; family Nemertodermatidae; genus Nemertoderma; species Nemertoderma westbladi. The sequence continues at coordinate 15,845 of JAUCBJ010006813.1, read as the reverse complement.
TATTTTTCGGTGCTGTGTGCAAATTTTGGTGCTAGCACGAAATTTTGAAAATCCATTCAATAGATAAAATTGCTTGTGACAATTTATTTCTTGCGTTTTAGAGGTTTATGGCTGTTCTGAATTCAATGGAAAATATAATTATCGAACTAGACATCTCAAACTTGTATTTTTCGGATGTGGGTGCAAAATGTGGTGCTAGCACCAAATTTTGAAAACCATCAAATATATCAATTGATTGTGTCACCTTGTTTCTTGCGTTATACGGGTTTGTGATGGTTCTGAATTCAATGGAATCAGTAAAAATTTCATAAGAGTTCTCAAACTTGCATTTTTCGCCGGTGGGTGAAAATTGTTGTGCCAGCACCAAATTTTGGAAAATATGCAAATTGATAAGTAGATAGTATCACCTTGTTTCTTGCGTTATACGGGTTTATGAGGGTCCTGAATCCGATGGAATCAATAAAAACAGCACTGGACATCGCAAACTTGTACTTTTTGGTGATGGGTACGAAATTTGGTGCTAGCACCAAAATTTGCCAAATTACGCCGAAAAATACAAGTAGCAATGATCTGGCACATTAGAAATGTATTCCATTAGAATCAGCGCCCTCGAAAACCTGAAAATGTGAATTTATAGCATCGTATAAGTGAATTAAAAATTTTGTGTTCTAACTGAAAAGTGCTGGTTACTTGTTTTTTTCATTTTTTTCCTACGCAGAGAGGACTAAACAGCCATTTATAGTAATCATATCATTTTGAATATTTTCCAATGTATTTTGCACCCCAGAAAACCTGTATTGAAAAATAATTAGCCGAAAATGTAACTTTCAAATTTGGTGAAAATTGTGCACTACTTGTAATTTTGGTGCTGCAATATAACCACCCCAGTACATTTTTTCGAAAATTTTTTTTTCGGTCGGATCCAGACAAGTGATACCTACGTACAAACAAAAAATCAGACGTTTTCGTAAATATTTGTATATTTTAGAGGGGGGGGTCAATATGACCCCCCCCCCCGGTATTTGTACAACATTTTATAGCCCGGTACTAATAGGGTTAAGAACAATATATTTCAAATGTTCCCGCTATTTTCAGTACTGGTATCTCCTTTTCTTTTGCCATTGGTTATCCCCTATCCATATTTTGTGATTTCTCAATGGATTTCATTAAATTTGGTTCAAAAAAAACCCCTACCCACTTTTAACAACCTGTTAAAATAATTTTAGAGTGCTTGCCAAAAAACACTTCGCGCAGCACGTGAACAAATTTCATTTTGGCATATTGATTTGATCTCATACTATTTCGTCATTTAGTAATAAATAGTCATGGAATAATGAGACAACCTTAAGAAACATTCAAAATTATATAAAAATTTCCACATAATTTTATATTAAGCCTTTACACAGAACATTAAGCTTTGCGCAGCACGTGAAACCCTCGCGCAGCACGTGAGACATTTGCGCAGCAGGTGAAGGTTTCACGTAGCACTTAAATTCTTTATAAAGCACGTTAATTAATCGAGCACCTCGGAAAGCATTTTGATCAAAATGAGAAGCCTTCACGCGGCACATGAAAAGTTCATGCTGCACATGAAGACTTCGCGCAGCACGTGAATTATTCTCAGAGCCTGCGGAATTAAAAAAAAAATAAGTTTATGGTTGTTTCCCAGAATAATTATTACTAGCTATTGTTATATGATGGTTCACATTTGTTATTACTAGTAGACAACAAGTCCATTAGACAACTGTTCAATATGTAATACAAAACTCACAAATATCTATTAAATATATATTAATCAAAATTTGACGGACATGTTGACAGACAGACAGACATACAAACAGACAGACAGACAGACAGACAAACTGAGAGACAGACTGAGATACAGACATAGTGATTAGATAATTCCAAATATTAAAACAGACAACGTCATTAAGAAAAATCCTAACAGTAAACATTTCAGATTGCTTATTTTATGCCCTTTTTAATATTTCGATGGACAGACAGACAGACATACAGACGGAAAACCAGCCATTACTCGAGAAGTAAAAGAGATCTCGCTAAGCCGTTTCCAGATTTGAAATCCGCATTAAATTCTACTCTAGATGAAATAAAAAAACAAAAAATGAAAATTTTGACCTGAGGGGGGGTGTACCCCCCCCCCCCCCCCCCCCCCTTAAATTTCCTGGTTACTTGCAATATTTTTAATAGGATTTTGTTGAATTATATAATATTGTAGTAATTTATATATTAAATTGGTTAACATTCAATACAGCTCCTACTTTAGGCTTAGTCAATTTATTATCTGATGATACAAACATGAATTAATTATTTCAAAGTGGTCTTAAGTCTTTCACCACGGGCACTCAGGGAAATGCCGGGGTCTGGGGGCGATAACCCCCAAGAATGAAGCTGGGGTTTGGGGGCGGCAGCCCCCAATTAAAATAAATTAAAAGAATTAAAGGAAATAAAAGAAAAACAAACAAAATTTGACTATAAAAATGTTTCTTTTATAATTTTGAAAAAACTTGTCTAGATACAACTTGTCCTGTAGCCATCTTTAACTTTTGTTTATTGCTTTGATGCACCCAGATTAATTTTAACACTTTAACTGGGGGGGGGGGGAGTGTCCGGGAGGCAAGTGTCCGGGGGGGAAGTGTCCGGGGGGGAAGTGTCCTACTTGGGCGGGGGGGAAGTGTCCGGGGGGAAGTGTCCGGGGGGGAAGTGTCCTAGATCCGTTGATATCCTCTCGGATTCCTCTGTAGATGTGGACAGGGAGGTTAGGGCGGATCTAGGTGTGGGTTGGCTGGTTGGTGGCCAAGGATGAGGGAAACCAGAGGTCCAGCCTGGCATCAGGGTTCCCATTGAGAGACTGCTCCGTAGTAATCAGAATGGGTTCCGTAAAGGTCGTGGGACCATGGAGTCCATTTTGGCACTTAGAAGGATAATTGAAGAGTTGTCAAAAAAGAAAGACAGGCATCTGGCTGTTATCTTTGTTGACTTCTTCAAGGCCTTTGATTCAGTCTCTCGCTCACGTATGTTCAGCATACTTTCTTTATATGGGATTCCTGATGAAATTATTGCAGCAATAGTATACGATCAGTATACGATGGTTCGACAACATTTGTGTATTTGCGTATTTGGGTATTTGCCCCGAGAGCTGACTCGGCAAAAAAGCACCCCCCAACCCCCACTATGGATTACATTAGCAATGCGGAGGTCCGGCCACTAGAGGCCAGTGGAATTACCGGACACAATCGGCCTCACAGGCGTCAGTTAACTCCTGACCGGCTGCCTGTCTCACCCCCTACTGGAGAGAGAGCAGCCAACAATTCTTTGAGTCCCTTTCTTGATGACCTTTCTGGCCCAAACCCTGGGTCACCAGGGAGGCCAGATTGTGATGGGGAGAGGGATTCTGGAGTTGGAGGCTACTCTCATGTTCCACCCCGACCAACAAAGCCATTGGTGAATCTGAGGCAAGTCACTAGACTAGCCTCAGTAAACACCCTAACACTCGGGTCCCCAATGCGACAAGGTGAGCTGACTGCCTTGGCAGATAAGCTCTCTCTTAGCGCAGTGGGTGTTCAAGAGCACCGAATGCAGACTGGACAGACTGATGAGGTTCTGATTAAGGACATGGGGGGCGGTTGGCGACTCGCCCTCGCGTCAGCAGATGATAGTGGCAATGGTGGAATTGGTCTATTGATGAATCCAACTGCACATGCAGCATTGGACAAAATAGACCAAATCTCTAACCGCATCATCCGTTGCCACTTCTCATGTTCTGGAAGACTGGCTAAGAAGTTTCCTAAGGTGGTTCTGATTGTGTGCTACTCTCCAACTAGTGTTACCCCTGTAGAGGAGGTGGAAAATTTCTACCACAATCTACAAGCAGCTACTGATGGAGTGGATCAGCATGCATTCTTAACATTCCTGGGAGACTTTAATGCAAGTCTGCATCAATCACCTACATCGCCCTGGGTCTATAGCAATAGTGTTAACCGAAATTCTGTCCATCTTCAGGATTTTATCTCTGGAAATGGATTGTTTTCGGCTGGAACCCAGTTCAAGAAGCGAACTGGAAAGATATGGACTCATAGTGGACCCAGTGGTCACAAGTCCCAGATAGACCATATTCTGTTTCGTAGGAAATACAGGAGCTCTATACAAGACTGTAATGCATTTACACTTCGACCCTTTTCCAGTGATCACCGCCTTATTGTGGCCAAGGTAAGACTTAGTCTGCGTGCTAGCAGAACAACGAAATCTGCCTTGCCGCGGCATGACTGGTCCTCTCTGTTGCAACAGCCAAGTGTGAGATCCAGCTTCACACTACAGCTGAGCAACAGGTATGAGGCTCTTGCCTCTGAGGCGGCAGATCACTGTGAGGGCTATACTGCCTTTACAGAAGCAGTTAAGTTAGCAGCTGCAGAAACAGTTCCTGTATACCCTCGAAACAGGAAAAGGGCCCCCTGGACTGACAACAAAATTCAGAAGTGCCGAAATGACCTTCATAAGGCGCAGAAAGAGTCCCGACTCAAACAGACTACAGAGGCCAAGAATGCAGTTAAGGCTGCATCTAGGTCCCTGAACAGGCAGTACTCTGTTAATCTACAGGAGCTAATAAACCAACAGGTTGATGCCATCAATGATGCTGACGACAACAGGCAATCATCCCAGGCATGGAAATCGATCAATCTGCTTACTGGGCGGAAAAGCCAACCAACCACCAAGGTTAAGGCTGAATCACCAGCCGATCGCCTCAATGGTTGGAAAGCCCACTTTGAAAAGCTCCTCAATAATGACAGGGTATTGCCTGATAACTTTATAGAAGTAAAAGTGTCTGAGTCTGTACTTCCAGATATTCCCATTGGCGATATCTCCTTTGCAGAAGTGAAGGCTGCTGCAAAGAGCATTAAGACCAATCGTGCCAGTGGAGTAGATGGTGTTCCCCCTGAGGTCTTTAAAATACCTGAGTGTTTAAAGCTCATCTATCCCATCATAGTAGACATGTACCGAACAACAAGAGTCCCACAAGAAATGAAAACAAATAAGTTGGTGCCAGTTCCCAAGAAGGGCAACCTAACACTCTATGGTTCTTTTCGGGGAATCTCATTGATCTCGATTGCTGCAAAGCTATACAATAGGATTCTATTAAATCGCATTAGGGATCCCATTGAGAGACTGCTCCGTGGAAATCAGAATGGGTTCCGTAAAGGTCGTGGGACCATGGAGCCCATTTTGGCACTTAGAAGGATAATTGAAGAATTATCAAAAAAGAAAGACAGGCATCTGGCTGTTATCTTTGTTGACTTCTTCAAGGCCTTTGATTCAGTCTCTCGGTCACGTATGTTCAGCATACTTTCATTATATGGGATTCCTGATGAAATTATTGCAGCAATCAGATCAGTATACGATGGTTCGACAACATTTGTGTCTACTGTTGACGGTGACACAGAACCATTTGAAGTGTTATGGGGCGTCCTCCAAGGAGACACACTTGCACCATTCTTGTTCATTATTGTGGTTGACTATGTTCTACGCATGTCCTTAGATCATCATAATGATGATGGGGTGATGATAACTCCACCTACTGGCTCCAGAAGTCGAGGAAATCCTGCCAAGTACCTAACTGATCTAGACTTTGCTGATGACTTAGGAGTACTCTCAGAATCATTAGAGGGAGCCCAACGGCTCCTCAGCTCATTAGAACATGCTGCTTCTAGTGTTGGTCTTTTTATTAACTCCAGAAAGACCAAAATTCTGACAGTTAACTTTGAAAGTCCTCAGCAAGTCTCTGATCGGATGAGCATAAGCTCAAAGGATGGTATGCTTGAGCATGTGGACGACTTCTGTTACCTGGGATCATGGATCCGGAAGTCAGGTGAGGACCTTCGAATACGTAAGGGAAAGGCATGGGCAGCCTTGAATAGGCTTTCCAGGATTTGGAAGTCACCTAGAATTAATCGGAAACTTAAGGTCCGATTATTTAGAGCAGCAGTAGTTCCAGTACTCCTCTACGGGAGTCCATGCTGGGCTCTAACTGCTGAGGACACCAAATCTCTGGATGGCACATTCACAAGAATGCTACGCCGGGTTCATTGTGTCAAGTACAATGCACACATCTCCAACCAGACACTATATAACATTGGAGGTGTCTCATTGGTTCCCCCAAGCTTGACACTAGAACAAAATCGCCTCCGCTTTGCAGGACATTGCTTTCGCCGTGAGGACCAGCCAGTGCATAATCTTGTACTTTGGCAGCCTCATGGAGTGAATAAGCATGGTGGACAGCCCATGACTTTCTTGAGACGCATCTTAAAGGACACTGGCCTTAAAGATGCGGATGATCTAGCAAATGTCATGGGTGATAGGGAGTTATGGCGGTGCAATTTTGTTGACAAGCCGGCACAGCATTCTTAAAAATGCAGCTGCAATGCAGCATGCCGATCCTAGTATGGCCATTGAATGGTTTGTCCAGGATTTGGGAGTCCCATAGAATAAATAGTAATTTCAAGGTTGGGTTGTTTATATAGAGCATTGGTAGAACCAGTACTAATATGGGAGTCCATGCTTGGCTCTAACTTCTGGAGACAGGGGTTTGTAACCATAACAATAAACTAAAGTCAGTAGAGCAGGATACAATTTTGTCAGTAATCAGATGTTATTTGAGTCGATTTTCCTCTGGAGAGGGAGGAATTTGGTTTGCATCGAAAGTCGCCCCTCTATCGAAATTGCTCAGGACACGAAATCACTGTATGACACATACAAAATTAGGCTATGTTGTGCTCACTGTGTCAATTACAACGCACACTTATACAAGGCCCTATACAAAATTTTTAATTAATTAATTATCTTTAAAATTATCTTATAAATTAATTATATTTTCTGGCTATCAAGACAAGGTAGGGATGGTCTTGAAATGTTAGTGCACGAGAGACGTTAGTGGACTAACTTGAAAATGATACACTGGAGTTGAAAGCAACGAAATTGAGCTTACTCTGGAGAATCGGGAAGCCTGGAAGGATCTCATTTCCACCTACCTTCACCTCGCTCGACCTAGTAGTATTAATAGATTTGTAAAATACCGCTATCGCTGTGCACAGGTGCATATGTTAGTTTTATTTATAGTTTCAAAATAAATAATGTCTTAAATAGTAAATGAATGAGCATGTTTTATTCAAATTCCCTGATATTGTAGAACTGGATTTTCATTACTGGATTATCATTTGAGGGAACAATAGGGGAACTATACACCTGAGTGGATGATTTGAGTTGCAAATATCTGAAACAAATTTTTCGGAGGGGGATAAACGTACCCCTACATACATATACGCCTATAATTATACCTACACCTCCACTTATGCCTAATCCTACACCTATACCCCCACATACACCTACGCCTCCACCTACACCTACGTCTACTCGAATAAAAAAAAATACTCGAGAAGATTAAACTTCGATCCGGAAGGACACAGGCAGACTGCAGGAAATACTGTAGGCCTTACTTAATGCACATACTATAGGCTGTTCGCGGTATTTCAACTTTTCTTAACGCGAGTTGAATATTTTTTTGATTTATTTGAAATGAATATTCCAATATCACTACTGGGCACGGGAACATGGGATTCGGGCACAACAAATGGACTGGGGGCGATTTATGGGCGAATATTGGGGCGACTTACAGGGTACGGGACTCAGGTCAGATATTTAAGGGCCAGGGGTGGGAGGCAAAGTTAAGCAGTACTCAGGTTTGCCTGAATACTATTAGGCCTAGCTAACTTCCTGCTGCCTGTAGAGGTGGATTTGGTAACTTGCTAGGCCTAAGGGACAAGGACTGCCCTTAGCGGTCCCTGGCCAACAGTAGTTATTACGAGCCTGAATAAGGACTCGGAAAGTCTGCTGCTTGTGTCAGGTCTTTGCGATGGGAACCGACAGACAGATCCTTAGCGGTCCCTGGTCGCCGGCAGTTATTACGAGCCTAAATAAGGACTCAGAAAGCTTGCCGACATACGCCCGGGACTTGCGACAGGTCGACCGACTAAACGGAGGAAGGGTTCGGAGTGGGTTCCACGACCGGCGTTAGTACGAGCCTGAATAAGGACTCGGAAAACTACCAACCATTGGGGCTCACGATGGGCTGACAGACCCCTTGCCAAGCCGTACCGCTTTCCTGATGACTGATCCCTTCGGGGTTTGGGAAGGGTGGGACGGACACGCAACGGGGTCGAAAGACAAAGGACCGGACTCCACTGGCCTACCGACTGTTCGGAGCAGTTTCTCGGCTACCGAAGCGACTACGAGCCTGAAAAGGATTCGGAAAGCTTAGGTGGTTGGGTCCCTGTGATGAACCGACGGACCCCTAGCCAAGCCGTACCGTTTTCCTGATGACCGATCCCTTCGGGGTTCGGGAAGGGTGGGACGGACACACAAACGGGTCCACCGACTTGACAGACCCCTAGCCAAGCCGTACCGCTTTCCGCTTTCCTGATGACCGATCCCTTCGGGGTTCGGGAAGGGTGGGACGGACACGCAACCGGGTCTACCGACTGGACCGACCCTTAGCCAAGCCGTACCACTTTCCTGATGACCGATCCCTTCGGGGTTCGGGAAGGGTGGGACGGACACGCAACAGGGTCGACTGACACCGACACTACGGTACTGAGACTAGGACCGAGGGAAAATTGGGGAACATTAGTTAGGTTAAAATCTGAGCGAACAGTGGGTAATTAAATAATGTATTGTAGGGATTTATATTATCGTATATTATTGTGAATATTTGGTGTATATTGGTTTGGGGAAGCCCAACTTATTCTCAATCAAGATTCAACCGTAGGGAAGTTACATTAAAGATTACATTCAACCAATGCAACTTTTTCTCAACCGCAATCTTGCATTTAAGAAAGTATTCCTTCTCCACTCCCAATATCCGGTGACTGGCCGGAATTCCGTGGTCTAAAAAGTTCCGCCTCCAGCATCGGCGTTTTCCCCCATGGTGTCGGGAATAAAGGCAACATAGGCCATGCTGGGAGAGAGATAGTGTAGGCGATAGGGTAGCGCGAATGACGGGACTAGACCCAGAGGTCGTGGCATACATACTGGTCAGTAGACAAGAAACCGATAGGCCTATACCGGTACCTGCACACCAGTATGACTATAACATGCAGGGATACAATATATACCCAGGGGAAGGGAGGGGGTTTGGGGTACGCTACGCAATGCACACAACCAAAAACAAGAACCCCGACCCCATCAGATCCAAACTAATCGTGCGACACAGAGATATGGAGGGGACAGCTACCTCCGATGATATATCCCACCCAGGGAAAGTCGACAGGCCCGACAGGTGAACAGCACCCAACATCAAAGGAGCCTGAATCCCTACCATCAAGCACGCTGGAAGTACAGGCGATGGGAATAGCAATACTCATCGACGCGCTGAAAACTATAATCGAGCTGCCGCCAGTGGAGCCCATCAAGTTCGATGGTAGTAAGCCGAAGGAATATCTGCAATTCCGGCGCATGTACAGCCCTCCCCCCCCTCCCTTCGTCTGCCGTCGGGTGCCACGGTTCACTCAACTCACCGCGCGCATTATCCACCGACGCTCGTGGGACATTCTCTGCCCCCCCCCCCCCCCTCATCCGCCGTTGGGTGCCATGGTTCACTCGACTCACCGCGCACATTGCACGCCGATGCTCATGGTACATTCTCTGCCCCCCACCCCTCTCGCCCCACCCCTGTGGTGGGGTGCCCATAACCCCCCCCCCCCCCCCCCACCCATCACCTCTCGCCTCGCCCCCATGTTCCCTTCCAGTCGATGCATTAGTCCTACCCTCTCTGGGTTCATTCACCCTCGCTCCTCACTGCGCAACTGTGTGGCCTTGTAGGCTCTCACCAAGCAAATTGCCTCTTTCCCCTACGTTTGTATTAATTGCACCGCTAATAGTCTCACCCTGTTGGTTTGCTACGTTATTAATTATATTATTTTGATTAATCCCGCCGGGGTTATTTATTATATTATTATTTGGAATATTATTTAAATTATTTAAGTTATTTTGATCTACATTATTTGTACATTACGGTACTATTAATATTAACTTCATTAAACGTATTGTTTTTACCCCCCCCCCCCCCCCCCCCCCCGCCCGTCCGGTCACACGAGTCTTGGGTCTGTCACCCGGTACCTGTAAGTGGGGTATTAGCAAAGGTTTCCATCACCTCTGGTTCCTCATAAATACTACCCGAACCAGCCTCACTCTCCGATAAACCCATTTTTGCCAGTTCTAATCGGCGTTTCTGTTTCGCTTGGTATTGCATTAACCCCCTCAACCGGGTATGCATATCATCCCGCATGCATTTACCCGCTCTTTCTCTCTCTCTCTATCCTCCCTGATACTCTGGTCAGCTAACTCAGCCTCCCTCGCAATCCCCTCAGCTCCCCTCGCCTCACGCTCTTTGCGCTCGTTTGGTTCTCTCGCCTCTCGCTCGTTGCAATCGTTCGCCTGTCTTTCCTCCCGCTCTTTACACTCACTCATTTCCCTCTCCTTGCACTCTCTATAGTTTCTCGCCACCCTCTCGGCCCTCTCTTTACACTCTCTTGCTAATTCCCTCCCCCTCTCTAGTAGCGCAGTCCCCTCATCCAACTGCCTCTCTAGTTCCTTTTGATCCAGCGCAACAATATCTAATTGACACGCCAGATCTATCTCTAACACCCTTCTTGCTTTCGCGGAGGATGTAGCGGACTTTTCGGTTGCGACGGACTCCCGTCGCATGTCCGTCCTACTAATTTTCCCCCGTTTGCTGGAGTTCCTACTAACCGATGATACCGAATCTTCGGGGTTAACCTTGGATTCGCTGTCGTGCGGATCAGCCCATCCCAGATAAGGCCATACATAAGGCCTACATACACAATACTGGCCTCCACCACCTCGGATCGCCACAATTCAAACAGTTATGTGGCGACCCCCCTCGCCCTCTCACTTGCCAGTTCCCCCTGTCCAAATCAGACTAGATAGCGAAAGTGTTTGTTCCACTTACCTAGCCTTTGGTATAATTTGGGCTGGTCTACCTTTCTCCCCTCCCTAGCGTCCTTCAACAACCTCTTCGCGGCGTTGTAGCCCCGTCGCAGGCAATCACTCGTCTCGACGTCTTCCTCGTTGACTTTACCTTCCCTCCTCGTCAGGCGCCATACCGTCAGCCTCACCGTCGCCGTTACGGTGGACCGTTTGCCGCCCTCAGCCAGTGGTTGGCTGGCGACTTCGGTACCTCGTCCGCCGCTGGGATCTCGCGTCGACTCAGTCCTCGCTCCCTCCTCGAACTCGGCCGCCATCCTCTTGGATGTCCGGATTGTCCCTCGCTGGCGAGTCCGATGTGGCGGGCCGGTACCGGCTCATCGCGGCCTATCGAATCGTTTGGTCTCTATCGCTCGGGGTCAATGGCGGTGTTTCTCCCCTCTGTGGGACTTGGGGCGTATGTTCGCTCATCGTTGTCCTTCGTTGTGCTCACAGTTTATGGAGTAGATGGTAACTTCAACTGGTTGCGTCATTGGCAGTTTTGACTGTGACGGGGCTGACGAAGTTGGCAGTATCAGCTCCTGACCGGTATGTGAGTTGTACGCGTCACCGCCTCCCTGAGCTGCTGAGCTGTCGATCTGTACTAATAGGCTGAAGGCCGTTGGAAATAACTGAGTGACTAAATAACTAAATGTTAATAATGCAGTAATGGCAGTAATCGATAATAGCACAGTCTGAATATAATAACATGCAATACAGCGGTTAGTGACGACGACGGTCAAACTTATTCCGGTTCCACAACTAAAGGATAACCAACTAACTAATAATCAGTAATCACAATGGTTATATCATTCACACATATTACATTTAGCCCTACACAACAGGGCGGCCTTAATATCCAATAGATGTGATCTTGTCCTCACCAATGTACTTTCCTGCCCACTATTGGCTTTTCTTAACCTGATTAATTGTCACCTCACCACTCCCTGTTACCGTCATCCCTTGGTGCTAGCCTTACTAGCTTGTTTCTCCCTCTGAGGTGGTTTAACCTCTCACCTCTCTCTGTGGCTTACGGCATGTGTCGCCCCCCCACCCCCCCAGTTGGTTATGATGTGAGATTATTATTGGTAATCTCACCTCACCAACTATAGTGGTAAAATGCCACTAATCCCATTTTCGGTGGGTAGTGCATGGAATTGAATCCGCTTGCATAGGCTAACGTGATCATGCAATCCGCTGAAAATTTGCGGAGTAATCCCACAATCTGATATATTTCAGAAGGGATATTTCGTTGTCCCTTTGCGTCGAGTCGAAAGATATTTGACTTTATTATATGGTCGAGATACTTCTGCAGGGGCTCGACTTCGGTATTGTCGAGGGGATTAACCAGAGATAGAAAATCCACGCTGCAGGCGGGATGCTCGGGTTTCATTACACAATGTTGACCGAGCAAGACGAAATCCGGGTGGTCCTGAGTCCCATAGCACGGGGAATGGAGAGGACGTCTTTCGAGGTAATTATCCCGAATTAAAGTCTTTATTTGATCAGCTCGACCAAGAGGAGTGATAATCCATTCATCAGTATCGTCGCATATAGGCTCTACGATGTCAGTTTACAACATCGGAGCATCCACAACTAAATTGGTGTTGGAGATGTCGGTGTCGAGAGGTATCGGTTGGGTTTGACTGTAAGCGACACCGAAAACGCTTTACAGACCCAGACGTGTGAATATGTGCTTTACTTTGGAACCCTTCCATTAAAGTCTGGACCGCGGGTTGGACCAAAGAAGCTGATTCGCGTTCGTCGTTCAATAGTCCAGGCTACGTCCGCTCTTCCTCCTGACGTCCATACGGGGTGGCATACTCTGAGTGAGTTTGGTAGATTCACCGGTGAGATCAGCCGTCATTGTATCCATCATCTCCGCATTCCGAGAACCTCGTTTATCGGAAGAGGGTGTTTCAACATATCGAGGTGCGAGTTTGAACATATAACTGCAACGGGTGTAGGCAGACATCACCACCCCAACCAGACAGCCACACACCACAACACAGTCCCTGATCGATCCCTTAGTGGCGAGACTCAAGTTTGCAACTACCAGCGGTACCGAAGTATCGTGGCTATATGCTGAACTCTCATCAAGCCAGGGAGACGGGGGACTGGTCAGGGGCCAAATGTGTCTGGTATAATCCTCGCATCAATGAAAGGTTGGACAATTGTACACGCTTCACAAAAACTCATACGATATATTTATTATTCATACGATTTAGCTTAATTTAAAGGTCGTTTACATATTTTAATTTAATTTAAAGTCAAAATACGGTTCAAAAGACATATTTAATATTACCAGAATGACACTATTTTGTGTATCCATGATAACAGGTTGTGTTTCTGTAATTCAAACTGTACTAAAAGGTTGCATTCACAGTTATACGGACACCATTTGTGTTTTCAGAGAAACACGTTGTTTCGGTTTTTTATTAATCCAAATTGTTCGGTGACATGTTGGAAAATGTAGAAATTAGAACGCTCAGCTTTCACACTTATTTCACACTAGTAACTACTGTAATAGTTATTTGAACATTTATAGCGATATTTAATTTGGTTGTTTTAATTATTATTATTAATTAATTATTATTAATTTGTATTAAATGCAAAATTTTGAAAATTTTATCACATATATTTATGCTCGTAATGTCATACAAACGTCACACAAAAACACTACCTTCATTATCATAAGTGACAACTCCGGACATAACGTTAAGAGTTTCATTCCACTCTTTGGTGGCATTTTCTATGGTCATACCCACCGGATGCCATAATGTCGCGCGTTCGCTGGCATTAGGTAAATCGCTATACTTCAAATAATGTGTAGTATGTGTAGCTTCATCTCCGTATCGCTGTATTCTTTCTTCTTCAAATAATACATCGAGATTCCAATGGACTAATACGGGGGTATTATACGGAGGTATTACGTCCTTTTCTATTCTTGAAACATTATAAGGTTTTCTGAACGAGTTTACTTTAACCAATTGATCTAAATGTTTTTGTAGTTGTTCGAGTTCGACAAGATCGAGGGGATTTATCAATGGTAGAAACTTTAAACTATGTGTAGGATATTCTGGTTTCACCATATAATATTGAGATAAATGGACATAATAGGGGTGATCTTTGATCCCGTAAAATGAGTTCGGTAAAGGTCTAGCGCGTAGGTTAACCTCGTGTACCATACGACGGACAAGATCCACTCGATTGTCCGGAGGTTCAATGAGTATACCGTCGACACGAGCAGACTCGATTGGCGGACGTTGTAACATAGGAGCGTCAGCGATAAGATCTCTAGATCTTAAGTTGAAATCAACCGGTTGAGGTTGTGCTGTCGCGAAGAGTTTATCTCCGAAATGGGGAACCTTCGAAGGAGGAATGATGGTTTTGGAATAGAGATCAGTCATAAGTATTTGAGCTTCCGGTTGGGCTAAAGCTGCTTCTTCTCTCTCATCCATTTCGATATGCTTTTCCTCTAGCTGATTCTCCTCTGCTTGTCGATGAAAGCGTTCGTCTAAGAACTATTGTAGAGACTTCATTAGTTATATATTCCAGAACGAGTAACGCATCAGTCCATTAGACAGTTTTCTCTAGTGGATGGTCGATCTGTTCCATTACATTCCGGCCGATGGCGGTAGCATATAGCGCCGCCTTTAACTCCGCTCTGGGAACCCGCAGTTTGTTGTTTATTAAATTATTACTTTAATTCCATCGGGAGTTTCAACCCTCAGGTAGGCTACTATACCTATTCCAATTTCACTGGCATCTCCAAAAACATGGAGTTGATAGGAATACATGGGGAGAACGTGACCGAACCTCCCACTTCATCCACTTCTTTAAGCAGTTCTCCCTTGAGTGGATCATCCCAGGAGTGGTTTTCAAGACTCATTTGTTGTACCAAGCTCCGAGCAACTAGGATTACGGGGCTAATGAATCCCAATGGATCGAAGTAAGTGCTCAGAATACTCAGGCAAATCTGTTTAGTTCGAATGGGATTATCACGTTGTTTCAGTTGGAAAAATAAAATGTCTCTCTCCGTGTCCCATTTCAGTCCAAGGGTCTTGGTTTCTGGAAGATCGTCCTTAATGAGATCAAGGTCTTTAACACCTCGGTCTTCTACTGGGATCGATTCAATTTTTATTCCACCTCACCGTCGGTGAGCCTGGCTCACCGCTGTTTAGCTAGACTCACCACGTGTGATCCAGCAACCCGCGCGGCGGTGAGCTTGTACCTTTAAAGTAAAACTCATTTTTATATTAAAATGCCACCCCCCACCCCCCCCCCCCCCCCCCCCCCCCATTCAGCCACCGTAAGCTTCTGTATAATGTACTTCTGAATAGAAACACTATATCCCACATTTTGTGTAGAGTTGTATTGAAGATTATTATGAATTAATTAATTGATTGACTAATACTACCACTACTAGGATCGGCATGCTGCATTGCAGCTGCATTTATAAGAATGCTGTGCCGGCTTGTCGAAAAATTGCGCCGCCACAACTCCCTATCACCTATGACATTTGCTAGATCATCCGCATCTTCAAGGCCAGTGTCCTTTGAGATGCGTCTCAAGAAAGTCATGGGCTGTCCACCATGCACCTGCACCTGCACCTGGCAGCAAGGGTACAGGGCATGAGCCAGCAGATGAGCTGCAACAGCCAATGGTGGGTCATGTGCGCCAGAGTAGATATGGGTGATGGGCCTCATATCTGACTCCATTGCGACACCCACCCTGTGGAATGGCAAACCAGGGTGTGGTATTTGCCCCGAGAGCTGACTCGGCAAAAAAAGCAC